>NMRA01000545.1:36653-91750 GCA_002633005.1 Phoronis australis
AACGACTATGCTCACGCACAAGCCTACTCCCTACCTTTAAAGTGTTTCATAATAAGCGCTCACTGATCTATTAAAAGTCCTCCCTTAAATTTTGAGAATTTCCAATTAAGCGCCCACAGTTCAAGCTAGCGCCCATCATTGCGCACTACAAACGACCGCGTGTGGTTTAAAATTGACACGCAGTTTATATGGTGTGTGTCACTTTCATTTTACACAACTTCAGTTTTCTAAAACGTCTTTTCACAACATGTAAAAACCAAATCCCGGCTTTGTTTTATACCTCGGAAAGAAAATTAACACTAGTGACATGCGTGTCGTTTTGCGACTGACCTATTTTTCCCGTACTTGGAAGGTATTGAAGAGCAAACTCGCGATTATCCGAGTTAGTTTGAATCGTTAACGACTTTGATGACGGCCAGTGAGAAGACCAGATCTAACAAAATCCCGGATACTTTTTCAACGGGCATTTTCTCCCTTTTCACATCGCAAATTTAGCTACTCGAATGCACGAGTCAGTTAGAGAGCACTGATTCAACTTTCACGCCGGCAACTTGCCTTGCGCTCTAGAGACTTTCAATGGCGGTCGTGAAGAACAGTAAGGCCGTACCTGCATGAATGAAGTCAATTTTGAAATCCGAAATTTGTGAGTATTTAACGCTGCAGGTAAGAGCATAATCTAAACATTTTCCCGATGATCTAAAAAATCTGTTTTGGCGCGTAAAAATGGCGGGAAAATTTTGCGACCTGGCATTTACGAATGCGAGCTGGATTTTGAAAATGCGACCTGGGATTTTGGCTAGGTCGCAAAATGCGACCTGGCGATTTTATTAGCGTCGAGCCCTGCGGAGTACCGGGTTTATGGGTTTTCGGTAACCCATACATTTTAACAGGTTGTGAACCAGTAGGGCGGATACTATCATAAGTGTCCTGATAATGGTATTGTTACGTTTCAAGTTGTAAACATATGACTGAAGTCAGGATTCATGTTTAACAGTGGGATCATGACTCAGTTTAGAGAATTTGGTCTGGTCAGAAACAATGTCATTCATTTTGTAGATGTAATCTATTTTATCAAGTATGACGACACCATTCCCTTTGTCTGTATGGCAAATAACAGTTTGAGGGTCATGATGTAGATTTTTCAAAGCTGCTAACTCATTAGAGGAGAGGTTTTGTTCCGGTTGCTGTCTGTAGTTGTAGATGTAGCGATAACATAGTTCACGCAGCCAGTGTTTGATCCGATTCTTGTCTGTAGTGATGTGACCTTGCAGACTATGATAAAGCGTTTCAAAGCTGGTTTTAACGCCAATATTGTCAAGCTGTCGTGGAGGATGACTGAATTTTAGCCCTCTGCTGAGAAGCATAGTTTCATCATCAGTGAGAGTAAGTGAGGATAGATTCACAACTTTAAAAATATCAATGTTATTACCATTCTGACCATGCTTGACTTTCAATTTTAAAGTTCGTGCTTCTGTTCTGGCCTAAATGAAATGTAATTAACGAACAAGTTTCTAGTTTTATGCACTTTATTCTAATGTATTATTACTGAACGTGTCTGTTCAGTGTCAGTTTTGCTCAAAACATTATCTACCTGCCAGTTGATAAATTTAAGTATGATCTCCTTATGAAATCAACTAAACCATTTCATTAAGTAGTCTGTCACGGTTCTTGCAGACCAACGATAACACGTTGATACTGATGTAAGATATACATACACTTAAAACCAATTCAGTTCAGTATTAACATGGACGGTGAGAGACGTTGCATGACTTGCAACGAACCTTTTAAAAAGCCAAAACGCCACCTAAAGACATTGAAATATGGTAAGCGTAACCATAAATGGCGTTGCACGAAAACATAGGTACATATTTGCTTCTCCGTGCTGTAATTGATCTGTCTAAGGCTTTTGATTGCCTCCCCCATGAGCTCCTTGTTGCCAAACTAAAAGCCTATGACTGCACATTGAATACATGTAACTTCATAATGTCCTATCTCAGTGATAGAAGGATGAGAGTGAAAATTGGCTCCACTGTGAGTGACTGGTTAAATGTCCCCAAGGGCGATCCTCAAGGGTCTGTCTTAGGCCCCATGTTATTCAACATTTTTATCAGTGATATATTTTACGCTATAAGCAGTCACTGTAAGTTATATAATTACGCTGATGACAATACCCTCTTGCAAGCAGGCTCTTCTCTATCTGCAGTTCACCTCAGCCTCAAGGTAGCTGGGCAGATGGCAATGGATTGGTTCTCCTCTAATGGAATGGCTGTAAACCATTGATGTTATTTGCTAAAAATCTTCTAAACAGATCAATGCCTTGTTCCGTTTTCGTAATGTTTTAGGCACTAACAGTAAGCTTAAGTTATATTACGCATTTATAAGATCCTATTTTAATCACTGCCCCCTCGTTTGGCACCTATGTGGAATACAGAAAAGTAGGAAAATGGAAAAGATACAACACTGTACTTTAAAATTTGTGTTCAATAACAGTGAGTCAAGCTACTCATAACTCTTAGATAAGGCTAGGAGCTGCTCTCTAACTAGTTGGCGGATGAAATGCTTATCTATTGAAGTACTCAAAAATGTTCATGTTATTTGACCCTGTCCTTTCTCAGGAAAGCTTGAATTTAGAGAGTCTGGATATAGTCTCAGAGGTGAAAACTGTCTCTTTGTGAAACGCTTTAATACCATGACTTACAGGTGTAACTCAATCTCCAATAAAGGTACTTTGCTGTGGAACTCATTGCCATCAGTAATGAGACAATGTACTGCCTTAAAGGAATTTGCCACTCTTGCTCATGATTTTTTCTCTGAGATCTGCTCTTGTGAAAACTGCTACGGATGTCTACACGCTCCGTAACATGTATTCTGGAGTTCCGAATAGTTGCAGAGACAGCAATAATAGTATAGACTAGAAAATTTCACGATTTTTAATAATAGTAGAGACTAATAAAAGTGTAGACCCAACATCTTTGCCACTAGAAAAGTAGAATAATAGTATAGACCGGAAATTTGTCGGAAAAAATTAATGATAGTATAGAATGGAATAATGGTATGACGGCAAATTTGTGGAAATTTAAACATACGTAGTATAGACTGGAATAATGATATTGATTACAAATTTAAGTAAAATCTAATAATGATATAGAAAGGAATAATGCAAAACAGCAAATTCTAAGGAACAATGGTATAGACGGGAAATTTTTGGAAAATTAAAAATAATATAGACTAGAATAATAACATTGATTACAAATTTGCGTAAAATTTAGTTACGGTAGATGGAAATAATAGGAAGTACAAAATCTAATAATGATGTAGATGGGATTGGAATAATAGTGCAAAGAAGCATATTCTTTCTGACTTACCGCCGCTTTAAGTATTTTTTTCAAAGAAAAACTTTTAAATTGAACATAGCAAATTATTGCAGTGGTGTATCCACCCATGCCATAACATAGTACAGTGAAGTGGAATAAAGTGTCATTGCTAAAACAAAGACTATTCGTTTATTCAATAACTTTAAATGGAAGTCTATATAGATGTGTTTCAAACAGCATGCATTATCATTTTACTCAAAAATCAATGTGACATTCATACTAGAGATGCCAATGTCGACTAAGTCCAAAAATTATAACAAGGAGGTAAAGATTTCAGCAGCAACGTCCAGTCTTCCATGAAGCCGACAGTCTGAATAAAGACAATAAAGTGTCTAGGTAAAACGAGTCGCATTTTTATCATACATGTTCCTGACAGTCGAGCCTTTGTTTCTCTCAATCTCATGTCTTGCACAACGTTCATAGTCAATACCCTCGTAATGTTAGTCAGAATTCGACGTCAAAAAGTCGGTACAGCCAAAATTTTACGCGGCCAGAAATTGAGATTTCGTGCAGAATTGCCCAACATTCGAGTCCACAACCACAACTATGTCCACCATCTTGAATATCTAATTAGGTATTAGAAACAATCCGATTCAGGTGCGCTTTTCCATTTATTTGGACGGGAGAGCAAGAAGAAATCAATTTCAATAGATATCAACTGGATTGTCGAACGTTAGCAACTATATTTCAAGATTGCCACAAGTCCCTTCTTCCTGTTCATAAAACAATCTATTCTCAAGTTTGTAGCGAATTGTAAAACTGCTGATGTCCGATGTTGTCGGTAACTTGTTGGCACCTGGTTCTTTAGGTTGATTGAAAGGTTCGGCACCGTTCATTAACTGCACGGGTATTTGCGCTTCGTTGACTAGCCGCGTTATCACCATGGTCCGTATGTGTAGCTGGATTATTTGTCGTACCAGCATCTGAATCAATGTCTGTATCTGGAACATCTCTCGGTTTGTAAAATAATCCTGGAATTCTTTTAGGCCTTTGCGCGGCAGACAACATGATCTCAAGTATGTAGAATGCGCATGTCAATGATGACACTAGCTGTGCAAAATCCTGGAATTACTCACCGGGAAACGCAAACTTCGGGGACAGACACAGTGAAGAGTTGTTACGGCTTGCCAGTTTTTCACAGGGTGCAATCATAAATATTGGATTACCCAAAGAAACTCGTCGAAAGCGTTTTTATTCATAAGTATATTAAGCTGCCGGTAACACTGATCGGATCTGTGTCACGGGGCACGCGGAATATTGAAAAATGCACTTTTTGTGCATTAAATTCATCATTTCTGAAATTACTGATAGCCTATTTCTTTGAGCGACTGCTGACCAGCCATTAATATTAAAAGAAGTGGTCATCATTTCAAGCTTTTTAAATTTTGCCAACACTTTCTTAATTCTGACCGATCCTGTCGAACCCGTCCAAAATAACATTCTGGCCATCCAGAACACACCCGCTGCGTAAACCCTTGCTTGGGAGTCCGATTATTTATGCTTTGAAACATACAGTTGTATATTTTAGCGAATAAAATCTTTTAATGTGTATGACATCTGACTTCCGTGCGTAACGCGGAGTCGTATATAGCTCTTCTAAATTTGTTAAATGCACGACACATTTCATTGTTCACAGTCTTTATTCCGTTACTTTCATACTTTCGGAACAAAACTCTACTCTCAACTGAACATAGATACAGTAACTGACCTATCGACATAATTAAAAGACACACGATATTTCAAAACATACTTGTTTCATTCTCAAGTGAAGATAAAATGACGTAGTAATGCCACCACAGAGTAGTGGGACACGGCGGGTGTGAAATACTGCAAAGAATGACTAATGAAAGTCACGCAAACAAGTGTAACGTGCGGTGGACCCTGTTTGCTGCTCATTCAAAACAGGCTTCTCAAAAGCAATTAAAAGGGACTCTAATACTTTCAAACGCAGCACATCTTGCTCCAGGTAGCGAATTGACGTTTTTTCCACAATTTCTTGACGGGTGATTTTACGTGCGTGGCATTGCAGAAAATGATTTTGAATGGCGCCATTTTGAAGATGCATGGATAACCGATGAACTCTAAACTGAGTGACTCGTGGTCTAGAGGTTTAGAGCAACTTAAGAGCAAATTATCCACTTCTTACGACCAAGATACGATACCCGGTGTCATCAACAAATTTGTGATGAATGAAACAAGAATTGAGAACTTGCTGAATCAAATAATCGTGGAGAGCGGAAAAAGGTTAGAAAATTAATAAACGTAGATACAAGAATAAGCGTCGTATAGACCGGAAAACGAGTGAAAAAAATAATCGTATAGATATGACTATTCGGAATTAGAGAGTATGTGTACTTTTGTATTTATATTTATGTTTAAGTTCTGTATATTCTCTGTACTGTAGAATTGGTTTTTTTTTTGGTTCTGTATTTTCATTTTGTAGATTTTAAATTTGTCGATAGTAGCACTTGTGCTAACGTTTCATTGTTAAATCTCACCGACTTTTAAATAAAGATTATTACTACTGCTACTACTGAATGAAATGAAATTGATAGTATCGTCGGAGGTCCTAAAGTCGTGAGTGCCCGAAAGTCGTGAGTGCCCTAAAGTCGTGAACCATCTTATTTCCTCTTCTGCGCGGTCCCACAACATCTAGCGTTGAAGTTTCCAGCTTTCATCTGCTTAGGAACGTCAAACGAGTACCCGGACATGTTGATATTCAAAATATGATAACAAACAGTGAATGAGTGGCTTCTTTTTTCAAATGTATCTTAAAAACAGCATATTTCACTTATCCATTTTTTGAGCATTTTCAGAATATATTCTTGAAAATATACATCGTTCAGATTTGCTCAAACACACGCTCCAGGGGTAGCTTGAACAATGTATCAAAATTTCCACAGTCGATCAAGTTTTGTAAAGCCAAAGCAATAAAATACAGAGAGATAATTGAACCTGGGTTCTTAACGTTTTATGTTAACATCCTCATTGAAAATGTCTGTGCACATCGGAATTGGGTGCAAAACACTTTGCAATTTATTTCAATTGAAACTGAATTAATAAACGTTTTTATGTCGTTTAGAATAACTGTAAGCACTGTAGTTGACTTGTGTGGCCTTACTTCATGCATTTCCGTCTAAACGAAACGGTCACGACTTTAGGGCCTCATTCAAAATGGCCGGCGATATGAGCGACCGTTTCCAAACTCTGTTTACGGAGACAAACACAGGTTAAGACTAGAAAAACACGTATATTTGTGAAGGCTAATAAATGTCCATGACATCACATGAGCAGTTGCTAACGGACATTGGGTAGTATGACAATCAGCTACGTTTTATGCTTATATTCGTGACTTTAGGTCACTGGAGTCTACGACTCCAGCAGAAATGTAAAACACGACTACGAGTAGGAAATCAATCTTACTCGTATTATTCGATCGGACGCAGAGTGGACGGTTTTATTTGGCTGTCCCACCTGTATATAACCACAGATCTGTCTGTAGAAGGGACTTCAATAATTTAACTGTTGATGCACCGAATTGATTTGAATTAAATCACACGTCAACATGGATAAATTTAAAGGTATAACACGGATGTTATTAATTATGTGCCTGTCAGGATCTTTGTGACTCTAACATGCTTCTTTATGTTGGTGATGCCGTTGTTCCATGTATAACTTCCATTAAACTACTTGGCTTTGACTTTAAGCTAACATTCCATCAATATGTTGATGAGCTATATGTGTCATGGCAGACGGCACTAGTCGGATTTAGCGGTCCCTTATTTAGAGAACCAGGCAATCACTGAATAACGGGCCCGTTATTTAGTAGATGAACTGGTTCTCTAAATGAGGGACCACTATATCCGATCAGTGCCATGATGGCAGCTACGCATATATCAAATTATTGTCTCCGTAGTTTTATTGACCAGGCAACAAGTTAAAACTTTTTCATACTTTTGTTAGATATTGAAGTACTGTCTACTTGTTTGACATTTAAGGGGTGTTGTACGAGGCAGAAAAATAGACAAGATTGACAAAATTGACAGGATTGAGTTTCATGCCCTCATGCTAGCGTTTAATGATTACCCGTCCTCGTATTCAGCTTTACTATCAAAGGCTAAGTCTGTTCCATTTGTGGCTCATCGAATGATTTGTCTAGCTTTAGATATATTTGAATACATCCACCTTGTTGGCTTAGGTCCTTTAGATTGCTTAGTATTGCGTCAATTACCCTACAACTTCTAAATTCGTTCCTCTGCTTTCGTCTAAAACTCTATACACAATCCAGGTGTCTCTGCTGTGCGTGAACTTAGAATCCTGCTTAATCTTAAGATGCGTGAACTTGGAATACACGAGGAAACTTGACAAGTTCACTCAAATAATCATGTTTACATTGATAAAAATTTGCACTGCACTAAATCAAATTACATGTTAATAAAATGACACAAAGTTTAACTAGTCTTTTTTCAACTATTGGCAATCTTATTCACTAAACAACACTTGATTTAACCATTCACATACTCCTCCGATTCTCTGATACAAGTTACGGTGAAAAGGAAAGTGGGTGATTATGAGGCCAGTAATTACAAAAATTCTTTATACTTAACAAAAAAATTCACCTGATTGCCCAAATGAATATTCAATTCCAAGTTCACGCATACGCGATCTTGAAATTAAGTAGGATTCCAAGTTCATGGACAGCATTTCTCTGTCGAACAAACTGCCTGAATCAATTAGAAGTTACAATGATCTGACATGGTTTCGACTTTTCAAAGAGAAGACTGTGAGTACCAAAACTGAATCCAGAGATGTACACAAGAACCCTCTAGAGGCAGATAGGAGTAATACTCTCCCAAATAAAAGCAGAATTGCCCCGGCTGGCGATGCGTTATCAGACAAAAGAAACAATAAAAAGCTAGATTTTGGTGCGTAAATATGTGGGAAAAGTGCCAAATTATCAATAAGTTTGTTGCCAAAAAATAAGCGGTGAAAAATTAAGGAAGGTTGAGCAACTCGGATTTGAAATTGTGTTTTGCGAGTGAGTTTTCGTCTCAAGTCGACTAAGGCTGCATTAGTTTGATATTTGGGAGCCGACACTCACTAAATGGTATCCTGCTTCATAGTCACGTGAACTTTCCAAAATAGGATCACGATTATTTTCCAAAATTCTGTTATGTAGTCACATGACTTGCCAGTGTTAGCTCATCAGAAGCAATCGTGTACAGCTATTAATTTAAGTTTAATTTTCCCGTGACACCATTGTTTCGAATATGAATTTTGGACTTGGACACACCACTCTTCAGCATTATTGGAGTGCGAACACATCTTTTGTTTCAACCAGTTTCTAATCCTGGTGTGCAAGACCAGCGGAGTTGACATTTTTACCTCATTATTGAAAGTGTCCAAGTTTCATGCAAACAAGAGCTATGTGTCTAGCAAAGTGAGATTTAAGTTGGTTGACTAAGCATGTTGCAGTGGTTAAGGTAGGTGTATATACTGGTCAAATCTCCAAGTTCCTAAATAAAATGAGTAAAAAGGGAGTTAGACATGACTCTGAAAGTGACAAAAATCAAAAAAAAAGTTTTGTAGTTCGCTTCAAAAAATTCAATTTTACCTCGAATTTTTTTTTCAAAATGCACAGGGATTATCATCAACTGTTTCCTTACGCAATATTCTACATATACGTACCAAATATATGTACAAAATCATTATGATCTTGATTTTGCAGCATTTTTTGCGTGTGAGTTGGGGGAAGCACGCCACTTTTTGTCATTTGGTCACTTTCCATCTAATAACTAAAAATCTGGTCCATGTAGCAAAAAACCCTGGCACGCAATTTTACTTCAGTCCTAGAGGATTTCAAATTTGCAAATTTCGTAAAAATTGACCCACGTGTTGCGGTAAAATAGGCCCGAGAATCTTGTCACTATCCTGAAATCACGAGCCGAGAAAAACGGCTTTGAAGTTAAGCGGTCATCGATTGCCACTTGAGATCAAATTTCGTTCAGAATGCGTGGTCATTATGTTCCAATTTTTGTTGAAGTACTAGAAATAAAGCTGATATTTACTTCATGTTTAGAAAATGTGACATACCAGTGTTTGTTTACAGCGTAATTTTAATCATTTTTTCGAACTTGTGAAGCACGACAGATGACCAAAACAAATATGGCTGTCACGTGGGCGGAGCTTAGCGTTGATCTATTGTCTGCTGTACTGGTGTGCCAACCACACATTAAAACCATGTGTTGATTGTTTATACGATTCATCTGAACTCTCCACTCAGTGTTGTAAAAGACTCTCTAACTATATTACACAAACCTATTTGTTAGTATTCCAATATTATCATCAACCAATATCTGTGTTATATCAAATCGCTGTGTTACTGTCTACATAACAATGTTGGTGATGAGGATAAAGAACTACTTTCATAGTAATGGTTCAACATTTTTACGTGCCTGTACTGAATGTACTTTGGGATAAGAAAATATGACTTTCTACACAAATAGCGTCGCTTGGGTGAGATTCTCAAGTTACCAAAGTTTCTTGTATTGCTTTCCTCTAAAATTGTATAATATCAGGGATACGTTTGAATCTATGCACTAGAAACATTTTGTTATGTTGAACACTGGGTCATTTGATTCTCTAATTCTTTGGGGTACGGCCAGTGACAAGTTAAAAAATCCCCTGAGTTTGACAGCCGAGTTTCTCCACGGCGCGTTCCCAACACATAAGCACGGTTTATCTGCTAAGACTCTACTCTGACAGTATGTAGTTGTCCATGTGTTGCGCGCGCGGCATGTCTTCACAGCGCATGCATGCACTCTCACCACCCATGCGATGCTCAGCATCCTCTCGCAAGACACCTCACCTTACCAGCTTTTCTTGTACACGCACAATTTCTGCACTGACTCCTCAAGCTGAGTGCAGTGATGGCTTCGGTAGGACTTCGCGTACTCAACTTAATTTTTTGCAGATAGACAAACAGGCTCTGAGGCTCGGAACAGGAGCTTGTTCACCATTTCACTACCAACTTTCACATGGTCAAAAATAGAATTATTTTATTCTTGGTCTTGCTACAACATCCATATCAGCTGGTACAGCACTCTCGATTGCCCGGTTACGCAATGTTTGTTGGCAGGGTTAGATTAGAGCTAGTGTCCTTGTATAAGCTCCGCCCCAGTTGTCAGTCACTGAGCTGTTGAGCACTCAAGCCATATGACTTACTGAGGCTTGGTCAAATATAGCTAAAAAACAACTTTGGATTTTCAGAATGATTTTATTTTTCTTCAGTATACTGTGCATCAAGAATTAAAGATTAGAATGACATAAAATGTAAAAAAGTCAAAATTAATTTTTTTGTGTATCCACCTACCTTAAGACTCTGTTGTTTACATCATGCCATGCAGCACAGGAATGCCAGGTCAAAGGTCAACAAGGATCTGATGTGGAAGCCTGTTGTATTGTCTTATTTGAATTATAGTCTACGTAATTATCTTGTGCACCTGTTACATTGTACTTTGAATTCATTGTCAGAGATAATAAAGTGATCTCACCATAGAGGTGGTCATTGTGGGGAGGGAAGATTTACATCTTTGGTATTCCTATCCATGTTGGGCTGTAATCAACAAAGAATGCAAGCGAAACATTTAATTTTGTTATTGTCCTTGATTGGAAGAATTTTATTTGCAGTACCTCTCTCAGTGAATTCTTTCTGTCAGCTAAGTGCCCACTCTGTAGCTTCAAAAGTCATTCTAAAAGAATCAGCTGATGTCTGGCTGCCATTCTTGGTTTAAGACACACCCTTTGAGGTTTAAGTGCCTTAACAGCCAAATGATTTTAAAAATACTTTGGAGGCATGGGACTTATTTTTTTTTGTAGAACGCATGTGACTAAGAGCCTTGCTAGACATACCTGAATCAGTGCTATCATTGTGTCTCTCCCATTAGTCCCGTTTAGACATCAATTTTTGGCCCGGGGCAACTGACACGGAGCAAATTGACCCATGTCAAGTGACCGTTTCGACACACAACTCACTAACCGTGGCTAGACGGAAATTGCAGGCTGGAAAGACTGGATCGCACATGCGCAGGTTTACAAACGACAAGATCCTTTCCGCCTTGCCCCAGTTTCGCGTTTAGACATATAATTGACACGGAGTAAGATGTTCGGATGCAAACTGCTCTACGTCACAAACAGGTGGCAAAATTTGTCACCACGGTATCAGTTTGCTTCGTGTCTGTCCCGTTTACACACTGGAACAAGTCGTTCCGTGTCAGCTGATCCGTGTCAACTTTTGAAGTGTAAACGGCACTTTTGAGGATTTCATTCCTCAATATCTTTCATGTTCATGTTTTGTTTATTTTAGTGTCTGAATGATTAAGGCGTGCCTATAACCTGTCATGTGACTAGAGGCGACATTGATGGTCGACACAGGATGTGGTCAAATTTGAGCGACTTATCAACAGCCCTCACACCCATTCCCATCCAATCTCTGCGTTGTCAGGATATTCTGTTTAATGTGATTGGCAATTCAGGGTAAGGCAATCCTCACAAGCATTGTTAACTGTTTACACTCGCAGTTTACTTGTACAAATTTTGTCAATTTATTGAACTGGGTCAGACTTTCATGTTAAATTGTGGTGAAATGCAAATTTGTCTATAAAGTACCACCTTTTGTTTATCTCCTTTTCTAAGTATGGTATAATTCTTCAGTTTCGGACAGTGAAAATTTAATTATTTTGTTGAAGGTCGTAGCTTGTCCCAAATTCTAGAAATAGACAATATCGCTGTCCCAAATTCAAGAATCACCGGAAATAAGGCACAATTACTGACTCTGTAGGTTGAAAATACATTGTCCGAAATTAAAGGAATATGGTATACAACAAAACTGCTCTTGTCCAAATTCCAGAATCGAGAAAATCTAACAACCATAAATTTGAAGTGCAAAAATGATTGCAGGGTAAAAGTTGGTTGGTGCCGTAAAGTAATACATGTTGATGCACTCTGTATGAACAGAGCCACCTCATTTTGGATCTGATATATGTTGTAAATGTCATATGACGTGTATCCTCACTGAACTGCATATCATAATATCATAATATGTCATAATGTGTACACGTTTTTATTTTCACAAAGTAGCATTTGAGCTAATGTTAACTTCTAAATTACATCTTAACCCAACTTTAAAGGGACAATCTCAGCGAAAAAAAGTGATTCTACAGAAATTTCCAGTAACGCGGAGTCGAACCCTTTAGGTCCACAAAAGCACCTGAACGCTCTCATTGCTGAGCCAAAATGCCACGCGCTATACAGCACAGCATTTTAATTGTATTGAAGTGGTAAGAACTTAGGCATGTGGACGCTAAGCTAAATGGGCACAATTTAAGGAAAAGTGTTCTAGAGAAACTCGTAATGGGAACAAGACTATAATGACTCATATACCAAAAAGGAGGTCTTGGCGAAATTGCAAACTCCAGAGTGAAATAAATTGAGTTAGTGGTAGCAAATCTTACCGTTGAAGCAGTCATTGAACTCCATTTGGTTCAGTGTGATATCATTATAATTAGGAAAGCTAACTTGCTTATTATAAACCAAACAAAAGGTTGTCTTGCATAACATGAACCAAAGATGGTGCTGCACGGGTCTTTAAGTTGACTTGAACCAAAAACAATATTGGTGAAATGTAAACTTGAACTTTGGTCATAATCTGCTCCAGGCCTTGATTTATAACAATGTTTCCTATTGATGATGTTAGTTTTGGGCCAAATAAGGATCAGAAACCCCGGCACAATTGTTGTTAACATTCTGTATCTGCATTATTATTAACTTCACAAGTCCAACGTTTCGACGAAGTTCGATTTATTATTCTCAAGGAGTTCACAAAACCGAACAACAGGATCACAAGTAACAAAATCAACTGAAGCAAAACTCACATGCAAAGGTGTAAAGCTATGGGAAAGGGTGAGCTCAACCTACCCCAGATTGTCATTCAGTGAAGCTCTAGCATCTAAATCGACAATGGCAATCTGAATCATTGTCATTGTGACAAATTGTCGGATTAGCATAATCTATTACATGACCTGTTTCCATAGAAGAAATACAGAGGACACTGTTGTCACTTTTAGAATGTTCTTGCTCTTTGACCTAATCTCCGAGTTGTCATACCAACATAAAACTCACCACACTGGCAGTTAAACATGACCCAATGATAAATCTTGCTGTTTCGGTGGCACATGATTTTAAATCTTTACATTTTATTAATTTTGTTCTGACTAAGACGGAATGGGGTGAACATTAAAAGAACATTTTGCATTTAGTTCTTTGTTGTCATTACAGCGTGCGTGTTTGGGATGTGATTATTCTCACACCAAATGCTCTGTTCCTGCTTTTCCTATTGGCTGGTCTTTACCATGGTCAGCGCCGATTCAGACAGACCCGTAGCTCCACTATACTCACATTCTACGGCTTGGTAAGATATACATGTTCAGCTATGTGCATTTGAACGCTGGTTCTGGCTTGCAATGACTTCTCAAGTACAATAAATTATACCTCTCCCCATGAATGGTTTATTTTGTCTATTAGAGAATAACTGCCCCTATCAAACAACACTTCAAATTCAGGCACTTACATTTTAGTCATCTATTATTTACTATTACTTAAATCTAGTAGCATATTTCAATGTGTTCTTGACTTAGCCCTTTGTGGAGATGGAACTGCAGCTTGTTTTGTATTTCAAGGTGTGGATGGTGACAGTAATAGGCGTGGTTCGTGCCGCTGTTTCCATGACGATTACCAAGGGAGACGTGACTGACAAGGTTCTGTGGTTGGTGCTCAGATTTTTCTTGTTGGCCACAGAGCTCTCTGTCCTAGTGTTTGGGGTATTTATGGGTAAGCCTTTTTGTGGTTTTGAATAATTAAAGTTCGAATTTGCTTGGCCGGTGGGGTATGAGAAACTGCTGTTTAAGAGTGATTAAAATGAAAACGTTCAGGAGTCTGCAATTTGGGGAAAAACTTTGTTTTTTAAAACATTGTGTTGTTTCGTTTCTTCATTTTTTGGTCAGGCTTAGCAAGGAGATGAGAAGTCAGCTTTGAACTTATTAACACGTAATTATTTAAAGCTGCGTTTTGCTTTGACGTCACTTTAAACATATTTCAATTCCTTAACTTAAGACCCATAACCAACACCTGAATCTGCTCTGTACTAATGGTACTTGTTCATTGTTGCGTCACATTACTCATCACTTGTTTTTGCATGGAGGTCTCCGCGTGCCATTTTCGAATTTCACGTTTGGCAAACCCCAATAAAATCGACAATTTACCAATGTGTTTCTTGACCTATTGATGGTTTGTGTGTTCCTTTTGGTATTAGAAACAGGTCCTATCATCATAAGGAAGATTTTGAGACCGATTTTTTTAGAGTGAAAATCCTGATTCAAATTTCTTTTTTAACCAGCGAAACATGGTGAAATGCAGCCTTGTAAGTGAGAGAATGCTCGATTTCTACTCCCCATCTTCTCTATCATGCCCTGCATTTAAATCCCCATGGCGACAAGTGAGCCGCAACTCAACTCGTTAATTTTGATTATTTACTAAATCTAATCTTTGTATCAGGCTTGTAATCTTGTCATCTATAAATCTGTTTTTTGACTGGGCTCTTAGTACCACATAAAGCAGTATTATAATTTCAATAAGGTTCCAAATGTGAATCGTATCGATAGAAGTGAGAGCAGATTAGTTTCTACGCTTTTTGTTGGTAGGTTATTTCCTGTTGGTTTTCTAGACAATGGTGTAGCTTATTGCATTCTTCTCTTGTCATTTAAGTTTGTGTAGTTTATTGTATTGTTTTGGTTACTTGTAAATCATTTGGACAACTTTAAGTTTATTGCGTTGTTTACCTGTAGGTCACCTTGACAACATTAAATTGATTGCTTACCTGTAGGTCATCTTGACAACATTGACTTTGGTGCTTTGTTCGCGTGTAGGTCATTTAAACAATGTTAAGTTTATTGTATTGTTTAAAGTGTAGGTCGTCTAGACAATAGTAAGTTTAATGTATTGCTTACCTGTAGGTCATCTAGAAAGTATTGCATTTATTGTATTGTTGACCTGTAGGTCATCTCGACAACATTGTTTATTAATGTATTGTTTACCTGCAGGTCATCTAGACAACAGGCGGAGCATCCTGTATGTGCTGGTCATCAGTATGCTCATGTCGCTGGTCTACTCTTCTACGCAAGTAAGTAATAGGCTCTTGATGTAGCAGAGCACCTGGGATCATGAGTCCAGGCAAGGAAACACCCTATACTCCAACCTGTTAACTCCATTTTTGGGAGCATTTGAAACACAATGATCAATTTGAATGACATGCCGTTTTTAGATATGAAGGCAGTTGTCATTTTTCTCATGTTTTCTGTTTATCAGTCATGGCAAAAATGTTAAGTGCTGTCAGACTTATTTGATCATGTCTCCAACAGGTGGCAGTCAGTTAAGTGCTGTCATCATGCAAGCCCCCCCCGAGTCCCCCTGGGTGCGCGCATGTTGATTCCTCTTGCAGTTGAACTGTGTAGAAAATACAAAACGATCTGTTTCTGTTGATAAAATAAAAAATGTGTAGAGTGCCCGTCACACTTCTTGTTGTTCACAAAGTGTAAAGGACTCTGTATGTTCTTACCCAGTTGTCTTCGTTTTCTCCTCTAGGCGGTGCTAGAAATTATGAAGCCAGACCCCAAGTTCCACACTGACGTCTTCGACTATGATATTTTTGGTCACGGGGGCATGTTATTTTGGTTCGTCAGCTCTACATTTTTCATGGTTGTAAGTTGAACTGGGCGGTTGTGTGAACTGATTCTGCATAAAGTCTTACTGTGTAATTTTTTTAATATCTCCAGAAACAGGTGGTGTTGAGTGTAGATGCAAACGAGTAGGTTGACAAATAATAAGAAGTTTGTGGACACAAGTCGGGTATTTCACTACTTGCAAAAATTTTTAATTTTTTTTAGTGCAGTCATTCACTAGCGGTGATAGGTATGAATCATGTATGTGTGTGTTAATACCGTTTGATTGTTTGTGCAATAATCTATAACTAGTGAAAAAACCAACCATTTGCGTACTTCTACAATTTAAAACGTAAAACGTAAGGTTGTTTAATGTGCACATTTACTCATTGCAAGTCAATCTTACTTCCGCTCAAAACGTTGATGAAATACCGTATTCGCCATAATAACCTCTCATGCCCCCATAAGCGCCCCCCCACGCGTTTTCAGACTTTGCTAAAGTAAGCGCCCAGTCCATGAATGTGTACGTGCGAAAAATGCCTTACCTACAATCCTAAAATTCTACAGTAACGTCTTCAATTTATCAATGATATCCGACAGTCCTGAAAAAAGTTATTGTGCGCAGAATTTGTAGACCATGAGCCTCGCCGCTACAGCACACATCACGAATTTTTGTCCGCCCGGTCGGAAATTGGTCGACGTCCGGCCGTTGACCGGTCGTCTAGCCGACCAGCAGCCGATCAACAACGGTTGGCTAGGAGCTGTCTGCCGAGTTGCCTCTGTGGTCGGCACTTGGGTCGGCTAAGTGGTTGCCTAGCGTAGACGACCAATTCGGATTAAGCGTGTCCTTGGTCGGCAATTACCATTTTATGACTTCGCGGTTGAACTTTGGCCAAACAAACATTTAACTGTTCGCTGTTCGTTCACCAGTGGCATCTCCGGTCTTGACATCGGTTTATCAACTTTTGTCACACTATTGAAAGGAGGTAAAATCGAATCAACCTACAAATACGAAGTGTGTGATTTTACACCAGCCTCAAACCTTATGTTGAATTAATGACGGCGTGGTAAAATCAAACGTTAAGTGAGATCGCGGAAGCATAATTTCTAACTTTAGAAATTAGACTTTTTATGCAGTACTTTATGCATAAAAACAAGCACGAACTTTGAAATTTTACAGTAAATTTGCATAAAAATCAGAATACAACACTGGATGTTTTACTACCTCAAGTGTTTTCATGCAGCGGAATGCTCAACAAGCATCACGCATTTGCGCTCATCCGTTATTGCTCTTGATCATTACTTCATCACGCTGTATATTGCGATTTACCACAGATAATTATTGCTTATTTCTGTATAATTTCTTAATATGTTGGTACAGCAATAGAACCCAAGTTTATTTTAGGAACAACATAAACAATGGTTTGAACATAGCGCCGATATTACATGTAAATCATGGGCGCATGAAAACGGAAGACTGTGATCGGTTTATAGTGTCATCCATCATCATTCTGAAATTGTTGTCACTTTCGCTGTACAAAATCTTTTCGAAACTAGAGCATTCCTATCTAGCCAGCTAGTTGTATAAAGACTATTTTCAAAATACAGCCACTGCTTATTGAGATCAAACAGACCTCGAAACTTCACACAGCCCAGATAGTTACGCTTGTAACCTCGTCGAAAAGCTTGTATCAACATGAGCTCAAGACCGGCGGGTGTGCATGCAAAATCTAGAAGTCAATTGGCATTCAAGTTGCCCGTTACGGCCGTTTAAGCGAAAAACATCCGACGTCATCTTCCTGCGTAATTCTCTGCCTTTTTTAACGAAAAAACCTATGCCGTCGTTTAGAAAAAAATTCATTCGTGACACGCGCCACTTCCAAAATGTTTTCAACATCTCCCATTAGATGATGACAACATCTCAGCAAAATTTGTTCTAAAATTCGGTTCACTGATATCAAAATTCCAAAAACATATAATGAAGTCAAACCAATCCTGATCATTTGTTGTGACGTTTACGCAACCTCTTTGGAGAACGTTTGATTGAAGAATCTGGGAAAAAAGAAACTGGCTAAAAGGTGACGCAATATTTCATTGGGTCGAAAGTCGACGCATAATATCACACCATAACTTTAGCAGCAGAATAATTGTAAAAAACCATTTTTTGCAACGCTGGTAAATAATTTAGATTACTCTAGGAAGATTTTATTCGGTCAGTTTTTAACCACAATGGCACAAATTTGTATATTTAATTTAGTAAACAGCTTCGCACCAAGGCTAGAGCCTTCCGAGCCCTTTGGCATAAGAACACAATACTTGGTGTTTTGCGTATACTTCAAGGGGTAAAACTTTGAAAATAATATTTTTGGGGTAACCTGGTACATGTAATCTGTGTTTTCATGTAGAGCGTAAAAATGAATAACCCATTGATTCAAAAAAACACTCTCGCAAACGAAAACGCACACAATTTTCAGCTATATTACACTGGTTAAAAAACAACTTCTATAAGTTTATTGCCTCGGATTCTAGTGATCACCAGGGCAAGTCAAAACTCTTAAGGGGGCGCAATTTCAAACCTTTGGCATGAATCAGTGATATAAAAATGGAAATAGACCGACTTAAGTTCATCAGCAATGTAGACACAACAGTTACAGACACTGACTGCGTTTGTTAACGTCTTGTGGCAATGATAAAAATAATTTTTTCTACTGATTGATAACAAGTTTTACTCTGATGAGGTAGGATGCAATTTGAATGTCTAATATGCAGATCGGCAGTTGCAAAAATAGTTACTGGGTTTACTGAGTCCGTTTTTATGAACCACTGTAAAAGTATGATTACTTATTGTACATTCGAAGCACGCCTCATTAGAATAAAACATACATGTGCTTGTTGATCCTGGTGGTACCTCTATTACAGGCATGAATGAAGATATATAGTTGTTAAGCCATAGAGGATAATAAAGCTTACATAATATCACACTGAGCCATCTATGTACACCAGGCATATACAAAGGATACAGTATTTCAAAAGAAGCCTCAACTACTCATTTTTCATAGTCATAACTACTCATTTTTCATAGTATTACTAAATCACGAACACCTAGATTTATATAAGAAGTTACATAGTACGATGCTACACAACATGCTCTCCCACATTTATGGGAGGCCTAATTTGAAACATTTAACGACATATCTTTTCTATGCAAGATTAAAACCAAGCAAAACATGTGAAGCTCTCCAGGACTAAAAATAAATATCTCAAAACCAGAAATTTTACTTATTAAGCAGGAATTAAAACAATCCAATACATTGAGATTGTTTTCACACAGAAGACCACAGAGCAAATAAAGACCAAAATTCACCACGTCAAGGCTGAAAATTTATCACATCAGCACCTATAATTTATCAAGTGAGGACCAAAAATTCTTCACTTCAGGATCAAAAAAAAATACGACCGAACTGAAAATTTAATAAGTCAGGTTCAAAAACTTACTGTGTCAGTAACTTTCACGCCAGAACACCACGTCCCATCCCCAAGCATGGATCTTTCAAAGTGATAGTGTCCGTACTACATGTATACATATAAATAAGGGCTATATGTTAAACCTCTCGCCGACAACAGACCTATTATCTTGGAAATGCGGTTGAATTTCTTTTGTCTAATCCACGTTTTACAATAGATGCCAATGTATAGGTACACACTGGATTGTCACCATTGCATAATGGGTGATCACGTAGCCTCCGGGCTTGAAAACAACTCTCTCTCCTGGCATGATAAGTTTTCTGACACAATGAATCCTGGTTGCCAATTATTTTTGATTCTACAGATATTTCAATTCCTGAATAGAAAATGTGTGTTCTGGATGTTTTCGCTTCAGCTTTCCATTCAGCTAACTAGTGTACAGCACAGTGTTTTTACTATCCCGTGGCTGCTCCACTGCAACGAATCACTTCTAGTACAACCTTCCGTAAATGACGTTCGTATTTTGCACATTTCTTCGGGGAACAGTTTTCCAAGAGCTATATCTTCATTGGACAAGAATACCAGTCTCAGGTAGTCCTTGAGCTCATGCTCTGAATGTTTTGAAAACGCAACTCTTTCTTTACGCAGATACCCTTTTCTGCCCGTGGACACCGACTCGCTGAATTCATCAACCAAACATTTATTTTTAAAAATGCCCTCAAAAGTGTACTTTTTTAAAACACCGAGTTGACCATAGTCGTCAGTGTAGAAAAGCGAAATGAACAAATTTGTACACAGTGCTCAAAGCACTTTTGTGGACATACGGAAACACCAACGTCTCTGTCTTACAACGCTGCGTGTACTTGGCATTTCATTTCATGCTGGAAACTTTTTTAAGACTGAGCACCGTTTCAAAAAGTAGTATTTTTTCTTACAGCTGAGAACAGAAAAATTATTCTGCGATTTTAGGACTGAAATGGAACCAAATCTCGAGTGGTGACTCATTAGAATGTGCAAAACTCGGGGAGGGGGGCGTGGCGATATATATACAAGCATGATTTATTTATTTTTATTTTGTAGTTGCCACTTCTCATTCTACCTAAGGTGGCCAGATCATACGCTATCAATGTCACCAGACGCTTTGCTTCTCAAAAGTGCACCTTTGTGTATTTTCTATCATTTTTTGCCATCGCAATCGCTTTACCAAAGGTTCGCGCACATATGCCGCGTAGTGAATACTTCTTCATCACGTATTCACATCTTCCCGTTCACAATTTTTTTATTTTGCATAATTTGTCAATATGTTGTTGACAGAAAATATTTATTTTTGGAACAATGTGAACGACCAACTGATAGGGGACTACGTGTAGACATGTAACTGCTAGCCCGGATTTTAACGTCACCGATACATGAAAACGGAATGCGCAAAGCTACAATTGCCTGCAGCCTCAACAGTGGTGATGTCACCGTCTTAGTTCTTGGAAATCGTAACCATAATATGATTTCGAAGTTAGAGCCATCGAAGTCCGTGGGTTTAGGGCATACTGGACCGTGAATTTCGCGTCTGTACTGCAAGGGTCAATACTATGAAAATGAAATCTCCGGAGTGAAAGCTCTTCGCGGTGTAACAACTCACTCACTAATCCATCATCATGAGCGCGTGATAGGAGACCGGTGACTAACTTAAAAAACGCAAAAAGATGCAGTTTGGCGTTACACAAACAAAATCAATTGCGGGTGAAGACTGTTAAAAATAGCTGCGTTTACAAAATGACTACAGCGTTGTATTGACCGGGAAGCAACCAATCTAATACATCTTGTTAACGTCACGAGTCAAATTAAAGATCAAATGTAAAGAAAACTTGCACGTTTTTCATCCAAAACTTGTTGCATTGTCCATAATCCAATGTTTACTAGTACCGCTTGCCTTCAACCTTCGAATTAGTGGTGTTACACAACCGACGTGAACTCATGTAACCGAGACAGTAAAACTAGGTTAATTTATTTGACCCTGTGCTTAGACGAATATGCATCGACACGCAAAGTGGCATCAGCCTGACAACCTATTACGCAACTGCTACTCTAGCCTAAAAATAGCAGCCCACCAGCTGGTTGGCTGATGGCCGGTCGGCTGGAGGGTCGGCTGGGGAGTCGCCTTATGAGTCGGCACTGCGGGCGGCTGCCAATCGGCTGCCGGTCGGCTAATTTTTAGCCGACCGGTCGGCTAATTGGCCGACCGGTCGACGGCTAGTCGTCGACCAATTTCCGACCGGGCGGATAAAAATTTGTGATGTGTGCTGTATGTCGGTATGTAGCCATGACTATACACTTCAAACTTCAACCATGCCTCAAAACGAACACAAAAGTTCTGCTAATATTGCGAGGACCAATGGTTTGGCCTTTCAGAACAGAAGTAGACTTGTCTACGAGATGGCTTTGTAGATATTTCCCAATTTTAACATGAATCCAAACTTCTTTGTAAGCCTACACGTGAAAACCGCGAATCGAAGACTAATAAAAAGCTTGGCCAGTGTTAAAAGCATGTGGCCAGGAAGCGCGCGCTACATACATGAACCTGTCATCAAAGACATTAGTCGGGAACTATCCATTCATGAAACGGGTAGTATAGCATCGGCAAGAAATGAATATTGGCACTAATTTCCGACAGTTTCTAATATTATAAAATATGTTTGCGTTATTTTTAAGATGAATTGTTTGATTAACCATAATTGGTGTTTTTGAGACAAAAATCCAATAAAAAGACCACTGACAGTGAATGCTTACACACCCTTACACTGAAAAATAACTGTCAGATAGTCACGTTCGCCACATCCAGCCACACGGCGACTAATATGGCCTTACCAAGACAAATGTCGAACGTTTTTAGCGACATGGGACCGGCAAGTGCTGAATGAAACATGCTGTGGTTTAGGCCTACTGCTGCAAATTTCTTTAGATACAGTGCACATCTAGCTCGTTAGATTGCGTGGCTCTGGCCAAAAGACGGTATCTGCTCTGGCAAATGAACTCTGGTGACACGCACGCGCTCGCTTACTAACAAATGCAGACAACTTCAAAACAAATGTCACGTGACAACAACATGTGTGTTCGTCCAGACATTTTTCTCAAGTTGCACCGATCGTACACGTAGATGGCACGATGTACTAGAACAGATTTGTACTTAAACCTGCCATGATCCCGACTCCACGGGAACTTAAAAATCTTAGGGAGGCTACTTGGAAAACTTCAGGTAATTTGTTTGAGTCTAATCTGTATTTTTTCTATTCAAGCATTCTAGTCGCCATATCGACGATTGCGAGGCAGGCAGTCGGCTAGTTTTCGCCCTGGGATTTCAGCACAATTTTCTGTAAAATGATCGTAATTTAGCAGCAAAGTTTGATAGCAATGCACCACGGTTTTGTAGAAAGTCTTTTCATAGGTTACACGTACGTCACAGGGTGTAAATATGATGAATCTTAGCTTCCGATTTCACCCGTTTCGGAGACCGGGTTTCAACGGCCTTGGGTTATAATAAGCACCCCCTGAAAGGAACTTTTCTAAGTGCCCTGGGCAGTTATTATGACGAATAGGGTAATGTCGATGAATATAGAACCCATATAATTTTTGCTTCTGACGCATAGGCTCGAGAACTTCACTTGAGAATCGTCTCAAAACTGTCTAATCGCATCACTTGAAGTGTGAAAGTTTAAAAAGGTTCCTGTTTCGTAATTGAGTATCGTAATGAAAATGCTTGCAAAAATATAGGTGTTGTGGAACTTTGAATTCTCTTCTCGAGTTAGAAAATGGAGGTTTTATAAAAGATTTATTGTGCGTTGTCAGAGTGTGAGGATCTGTGTAACCTTATGAGTGTCTATGTTTCTGCAACATCAGCTGGCAGTCTGTTGTTTAGCATTGTTGAAACTTGAACTTAATGGTTTTGTGCAGCCGTGATGTACGACGATTCATTTGTTCTCTGTTTTCTCTTGAACTACAGGTATATACTGCTGTTGTCGCTCTTCCGTATCTGTCTAAACTCAGGGTATTCCCCGACAACATGGTCCTGCCGAGTAAGTAACAACAGTGTTTGAAAGTGTTTTGTGGGAAATCGCTATCCAAGTGTTCACACGATATCTGAAGAGACGGTAAAATCTTGTCTGTTCGACAGTTTTCAAGTCTTGGAGATTCATCATGATAAAATAATGATCCCAGAGTTTCTTGCCGTTCACCTCAAGATGGAAACTCTCTTAACATGTTGCGCGGATGCTATAGTAGTGACAGTTCAGTGAAGAATTATAAATTTTCCAAATCATTCAAGGAGTTATTCTGTTTTAAAAGTATGGCAAAAGCTTGTTTGATACCGGTAAAATGTCGCATTCCACATAGTGTGAGAACCAGTTTCCTCTGCTAAATAATGAGCTGGAAACTGGTTCTCAAGAAGTGGAACCTCTTTATCCACCTGTTCTCGTGTGTAACCCCTTGTACGTTGATTTTTTACAGCCAAAACTTCCTTCTATGTCTACGCAGTAATCTTGGCATTGATGAATCTGTTACAAGCCATTGGTAGCATGCTCTTGTATAAAGATGTGCTGCCTGCTATGTGGTAAGGAAGATATCTAGACTTAAACTGTACCCTAATCTCCCCGCATTCAACTGATTTTTGAAGACTTACACTGTGCAGTAATTGACACTGCAAACTGGGCAGCCATTTACCCAGCCTCATTCTCAAGCTTCAAGGTGACACTGATAGGTTTTGCCATTTGAGGCCTTAGGATGGCACTGATCGGTTTAGCTGTTTGAGGCTTGGGCAGCCATTTCCCATCTAGGCTTGAAGGAAACTAAATGTTGATCGTCAGTAAGGAGACATTGTGTAGAACAATATTTTGGAAAAATAAATGAGGATGGAGTAAATTGTCTTCTGGCCAAAAAATGGGCAAAATTTGTAGTAAGACTTTCACTAATTTTTTATTGCTTGGTAACTGTCAAAGCGGAGTAAATTGAGATTTTAACATTTCAACATTATTGTATGAGATAGTGTTAATTAGGGAAACAGATAGAAGCTTTTAATTTTAAAGCTGTTTCTTTTTTTCAGCGTAGTCGATGCGACGTCCTGTTTCTACTTTACATGTTTTGCTCCTCTGGTTTACGTTACATTTCTCCGGGAGTTTTTCAAGTAAGTTTAGTTAGCAATGAAAAGAACAACTTAGATTGATCTTGACGGCTTCAGTGTTTCATAGTATCATGAACAATCCAAGCTGACAATTTTTGATACAAATTCTCTGATAATAGTGAATATTTGTTGAATAATAAACGGGCACTTATCTCATTTGACTTCTCAACAGGATATTAAAATGCATTCATCAATGTTTAGCTACCAACAAAAGAAAAATAAATTGAGCCACTAATAAAAGCTGACAGAACCAGTCACATATTATTGTTCCTTCCCTTGATATGACTCGGATTACCATTACCAGCAAGAACATCACAACAACCAGCGACTAAAGAAAATTTTCTTGTTAGTTGTGGTTGGTCAAACCAAAAATTGTGAATTCGAAAATGGCACAAGTACTCACTGTCTGATTTAAGCTGCTGGTTCGTTCTGCAATGTTGCAAAATCTGATAAGCGTAGTTAAGGTTTTAAACCACAAATTGTTTCCGTAAAGAATTCAACATTGACAGCTAAACAACAGTGAAGTCCCCTTATAATTGCTGATACTGGCTTCTGTAAGACTTAGTACGGTTTCAGTTTTCAAAAATTTTATAAATTAATGTATTTGTCAAAATGTGGTGAATTTTCCAAGTAGATGCAGCTGTTAATCTTGTTTGTCTCAGTTTACAAAAAGTGGACAAAATTTGATCGCAGTACACCAGTTTTGGAAAGTATATGATGGTAGCCATGAGAAGAATTGGTGAAAAAAATCAATTTCTGAGGAGTTTGATAAAAGTAACGAAAAAGTGATGAATCTGTGTTCCTGTGGAGGATCATTGTAAACACCCAGAATACTGTAATTTTTGTGATAAAATATTTTATAAATAGGTAATTCTTGAACCTGCATGGAAATGCATGTCGCCAACATTTTTACGTTTGCTCATGTGAACGTGGGATCTGCTAACCATGCTTTACTCCACTGAGCCATTGGAACCACCACTTGAATACAGAATTCCAATCAGACCTAGTAGTATTTGTAGACTTACGTTTATTAGGTCAAGTGATGTTGCCACAAGTGGCGTGCTGACCATATTTAAAATTGTTTGCGACATAGAAGATTTAAAAAATGATAAATATTTAGTGGTGGTTGAATTTTCATGTGCCTGGTCAAAACATCAATAGTTGATCAAATGCCTTGTTGCAGAAATTCATTATCGGGCGTGTCATTCTATAAATCTCATCATGATGAACCAGAGGATAGCATTGTTGAGGAGGATGACGTCAGTTTGCCATATCAAACAGATAACAGCGCTAAGACAGACCTGACAGGTGCCTCATACGATAGCACGCATTTCAACAGTACTACACCAGAGTTACAGGAGCAGAGTCCAAACCCTCTGTATAACCCTGCATTAAACGTGAACGTGATACAAAATGATATTGGTCGCGGACAGGGAGATGACCGAGCGAAGTTCATGTGAAGGCTTGAAGCTTGAATGAATGCTGTCACTCATCGCACGTTTTATTGTGAGAATTTATGTCAAAGCTGTCCGTTGAACCTTGCCAAGCATATTGGTTGGAAGATTTTTTCTTATTGTTAGGTGTGGTGAAAGTTTCTTCAATTAAGGACCTCATGTGGTGAGACAGTGAACTATTTATTTATTGATATTTGAAAAATAAGAAAATTCTACTTCTTTTTAAGCACAGTAGTTTTATACAGCATCAAAAACCCACACGCAGTTTGAAGTGCTATGAAATTTTCAACTTATGAAAAACTACAATTTCAGTAATAATTGTTTTGTTAGTAATCAAGGAAACTTTGTCAAAGCATTTGTGGACATTCCTGGACATAGTCGCTGTACTGTTCTTGCCACATGGATGTGTTTTTAATCGTTTAGGTGAAATGGAGGAATTTGTAAGGTTTAGCTTTCACAATTAATGTGCAGTGCAGAACTTGCACTGAAACTGTGTCCAATCGGTCACTTAAACAACGCATTTTTTTAAGTTTACAACCTGTAACCGTTTGGACATGATTTAAATTAGTGTAACTTGACATGGGTTTGTCAACGTACCCCACTTCTTTGAAGTGGTGCAGCTTGCTGGTGATCACCTTGCTCCACTTCAAGTACCCATGTGGACGGTAACCCGGTGCCAGTCACTGCTTTTGCGCCATTTACAAACCTCACACCTGAATCGTTCTTCGCTTTTATTTTCATTACTCACTCGCAATGAGAAATAATAACCAAAAACTTGAGGTGAATATCGCCAACTGTTATTTCCTTGAACATTTTGCAGTTGTGTTCCCAGTAATACTAAACGTACTAGATTGCCATGTAAAAAGGATTTATACCGTATTCCACTCATGGGATTCACCCGCGGATGATCGGGTGCAAGTTGTCCCATTTGCTTAAGTGTTCATTTGGGCACAACTTAAGGCAGCTCTTGGTTAGCTCGTTAGATTAGAGGTGTGTTGCTTTCAATGGTTGGACCAGTTGAATAAATTTTCCTAACTTGTGGTCAGGAAGGAACATTGCCTTCAAATTACAGGAGGCATTAGGTTAATATACTGTTCCTTGTAGGGTATTAGTGAATTGAAAACACCACCAACTGGTATGGTGCGGAATTATGATTTTTGGTCTGTAGTCTCCAATACTGGAGGTCACCAAATTTGTGCTAATGTGGGAAATAGTGAAAGTCATTTTTAGAAGAGACTAAGGACAGTGCTTTTAATAATAATTTGTGATTTTATTGTTATCTATTTATTCTGTAAAATGCACTGTCTCAGTAACTAATTTGTTGTTGCTTTGGGCAAGGTGTCCCAAAACCATAAGGCACTCATGGTAGATTCATTGTCTTAATGTTTTATCACTTCACCATACAAGTTGTATGAAACCAATGAAAGTGTGACCCTTTTCCGGCACCATGTGCAGTTAAATGGTCTTGGTTATTAAGCGCCTGTGAGGCCTTGAAAGTGCCAAGCTTGTTCTGTTCTCTCTGTTTGAAGTTATTGTTTTAAAGTCTATAAATAAAGGAAAATAAGTTGTTCTCTTACCAACTGAAGGTCTAGTTTCTGTTTTGGTCTAGACCTTGCGAAGTACACTTGGAAGGAGGTCATGTGTTAGCCTTGGTACATAGGTCAGGCTGTAAAATGGACAGCAGACAAATTTTAACGAAAATTTGAAGAAAGGTCAAATGTTAAAATGCAAATCAAACTGAAGAACATATTTTTTATGTGTTCACACTATACTCTTCCTAATAGACCCCCTTTGGGGTTTCCAATCGTAGCCGACAAGAGGGGGCAAAATCGACATCATGTTATTGCATAACGTTACCTGAGGCTTGTAGCGCTGAATGTGGAAAACCATCATGTATAAACCTATGTCTGTAGAATTCCCACTTTCCTGAACACTAGAGGTTGATATCGTGACGCCATGCCGTAAGTGGGACAAAACTTTTTAACTTGGTCAAACGTGTTTAAGAAGGCCAATCACTTACAAGGGACGGGGAGAACCAGTATTCTGTAGTGAATAAGGGGCGTACAAACTGTTTCCCAATATTTGGGCCCACTATTGCATGAGGGAACTGCGATTCTTTGTCAGATGTCTGTGCTTCAACATGACACGCTACTTTTGCTGTTTTAATCTCATGTTGTCAAACAACAGCTTAGTTCAGGTCACTTTTCACTGTAAAACTGGTCTCTACTTGATCCATACTAGATGAGAAGGGATTTCGAGACTTCGAAGCACTAGCAACTCCACTATTGGCGAATTTAATAACTTCAGCCATGACAAGCCTACTGGTGGAGCCAGTCTCTTGCAACAGTGAACTCGGGGGCCGTACGATCTGAGTGCCCCACAAGTCGTTCCATTACGTGGAGGTAAACATTAGTTAACGTCGAACGATTAAAGTTAAGGGCGCAAATGCTGGACTGCTTCCTAACACAGTCTCGGATTTTGCTGGTTTGGGCACATGTCTTGATGCTTTGATGTTTTGCAAAACGTTACTTTCGTGGTTTCCTTAACCACTGAGAGTTGGAATTTTCACATTCTTCAACGCATCTACAATTGAGAATATGACACCAGATTTCAGATGGCAAAAGGGAAATTGGCGGGTACTCTTCCAAGGGGTTACCCTTAGTGTGAAAGGCTATTGATTCCAATGTCGGAAGCCGCCTCAAGAAAACGGGAGACCTTTAAGCCCAACGAAATTGAAAACATGACGCATTAAGTGGTTCTGAACATCATACTACCCTTTCAAGAGGGTTCCGCAAAATACGAAAGGGTTTATATAGTTTCGGAGGAAATTAGATGCATTCAGTATTGTAGACCTCTGGAACTTTCCGTAACGGGAGTCAGTATAAATTTATAACTTCAAAAATGGAAAAAGAGCTACGGTTCAGTGATACCTTATCGTTTCTTTCTAGAAAGGTGTCCCTGGAGAAACTGATGTTTGCATTGTCTTAAATTGTTTTATCAAATATTGCTTTGGAAAATCTGTACGGCGTTGAGTTTTCTTGAACTTCTCAGAATTGTTCATTTTCAAATTTCTTCTGGACGATTACAAGTTGGAAATACTGTCAGATTTTTTTCAAACTTGAGCCCCGATTGCACCGCCCAGGACAACCCCAGAGAGTAAACCCAGGACCAATAATTGACCATTTTTTCGTTTATATGCAGCAGTTTTCTTCGCTGTGCAACTTCAAAACAACATTTTGCCTCTCTGCCTCGATCTCTGCATCTCTCTATCTTTCTGCTCCACTGGGAGTTGAACCACCGGTCTTCAGATTGCTGGTATTGTTCTGTATCCACTGAGGACTCGATATCTGTGGAATTACTTTTTGCACCCATCTGTTGTGTCATACATCCTACGAGCGATGCTTTGCACGACTGATTATGAAGCATCTTAGAAGAACACTAGTCTAGCAATCTAGGGACCTGTGGTTGGGGTTCCTAATTTTTTTGAGTTTATTTGATATATTTCACTATTGGCCAAACTAAGCGTACATATATCACTTTTATATGTTACTTTTTTCCCATAGTATCACAAGAATAGCATTTCTTTTAAAGATCGTCACTAGGAGTTGCTTGTAAGAAATTTGCACATTTTGAACAGACTGCCGGGGCTACGATTTGTGATGACTGTGTTCATGTACTCGCAATCATAAACAGGTTTCAGCGTTTTTTGGAGTTCAAGTTTAACTCGTAAGCCGTTATAGGTACCTCTGAAATGAGCAAAAATACATTTCAATACCAATGGCTACCCGTCAAAAATCTACAAGCGTGCCTGCGAAATTGCTGATTCCGTTTTGAGAAACAAGTTCGTTGGTTTCTAATTTACGTATTTATGTTTGGACATATTCATACATCATTTTTGCCAATTAAAAATTAATCTTGTAAGAAATGATAATGTTTCAGTGAATTCAGTTGCAGGCTGGTTGGAAAAACTCTATAATCCGCTCCCCAAATAGTGAAGTGCAATTAAACGATTTTTGCCTTTATCTAAAATAACTCTCAAAGACATTGATGAATTTTAAACATTCCCCGAAAATATACTCACAATTCAAATGACAAAAAGTGTATTGATTTTTGAATTAGGTACAAGATTTGTCATTTAAACTTATAAACAGGAGGTCAAAAAAGAATTAAGTCATTAAATCAAGGTAAACGCATTGCTCTTGGAATCGATTGTTTATTTCTGATTTTACATGTTTATGTATCTCGAAAATTGACTGATTGATAGAGGATTTTTTGATAATTAGAAGCTAATCTTGTAAGAATTGGCGATGCTTCAATGAACTTAGTTGCAAGCTGACATTGGGAAATTTCGATATATCATCAGATCTCCAAATAGTAAAGTACACTAAACGATTTTTGTCTATTTGAAATAAGTCTCAAGAATTCTGATAAATGTCGGACAGCTCTACAAAGGGTACCAAAATGTTCTCACAATAAATTTTTACTAACTTAGGGTCTAGATTCGTGGTTAAACTGCACAAACTGTAGATCGAAAAAGAAGTTTAAGTCCTTAATATATAAATAAAATTACACTCATTGCTTATTAACTTGAAAAGGTCGTCTTTGCACTTCCTTGATGTTTTTAATTTCCAGTGGTATTGCGCATTTAATTTTTGTTCTTCAAGATTGAATCGTTGGCTTCTCATTCCTTTGCGTACTACATAGACGAAGCGCGTCAATAAAAATAAGGTATTACCTTGTAGTAGGCCAGCACAAAATCCGAGTGATCCACAGGTGAGGAATCGAATTTGAACTCCAAGTGAGTGTTGAAGCGTGTGCATTTTTGGACACACTCTGTATCATTTTCCCTAGCCACCACAAATTAGATTGACGGCCGTGTTTCAACAAGGGCTTTTGAAGCAGCCCCTCGGGACTTCACCTTTTCAAAAAAAATTCCTTCATAGAATGACCGTAATAAAACGAACTTTTCCCACAACTGGATCATAATAAAATCAATCTTGACCTTAAAGCCAACGCTGACTTATAGGTACGAACTAAGCTGCCTTTATGAAGTGAATCATAGCCGAGCTTTAGTTCACTGAATTTAGTATTTTCACGGTTAGGTCTGACCTACAGTTCCATGTACTTGAGGCATCTCCAAGCAACCCGTCACGTGCTCTGGTCTCAAGCCCATTCTTATTCTAAGTAAAACTTTGTTGGTTCACGGGTTACTCAAATCCTGATGGCTGCTTGCCAGGATTGCCCCCCGCCCCACCTTTGGCGGACGAAGTGGTGGCAATAGGAGGGGGGGGGGGATAGTTTGCAGAAGTCCTTAACTTGGGCGTGTTGCACGAAAAGATCCCTAATTGTTTTCCATAATATTGACAATTCAACCTAGAGTTCACCATCGATTTGTATCAAAGTAAAAAATTGACTTAGCAATGAAACTAAAATAATACTGATAAGAAAGGGCAATCGTTGTTTTCACAAGTCCAAAAATACGCCTTAGGTTTTAGGAACTTAGTTGAGTCCCTATTCGGGACTGTTTCATGCAACCGGGCACTGTATCCTCTTGCATAGCTATTGCTGTAATACTTGTTGGTGAAACATGTCCCACGACCTGAATCTGATACATGTGTAACTGTTCTCTGAGAACTGCATTTATAACTTAGTGGAGGTGGCGTGAACCAAATAAACATATATTTGTAAAGCTAATGAAAACGTTGCAGCCTATTGCTCTGATTAATCTAATGGAATATTGTATTTCAGGCCACTGCCCTCAAGGAAAACCTTCTCAGCCTTATCCTGTAAATATTAGGTAACATGTGGGCAAGGCCTTAACTGTTGAAATAAATAGATGATGGGTGGATATATGTGTAACCAATTTTGCACTGACTAAATTTCCTTATGAAATAATATTAAATCTACACTGGATATGCACCTATATATGAAGTTGCGTCTATATCCTAATGAGATGCATGTATCCCTTCACATGCGAAACCCTCAAGCAATTTTTTTGAAATAGCATTATTTCGGATATTAGTCCATGGGCCTAAAAAAGCATATATAAATAGTCCATCAAACCTAGTAATAGTTTTAAATATTGCTGAAATATAGTCAAACTTGGTTTGCTGGTAAAGACAATCATGTGTAGGTGTTCACTGAATAAAAAAAACAGCTAGGAATCATTCTACAGAACACTAGACAATTTTGAAATATCAGTTTGAACCCAAACAGAAAACATCACCAATTATCACTGGGAAGAAACTCTACCCATTAACTACATAGTATAAGCGATACAGTTTACTAAATAATACTAATAATAATGAACATCCGCAATAGCAATCAGCAGAGTGTGCAATTTATAATACTAAAATCTAAAATAAGTTAGAAAATGTAAGTGAATACTATCTATTATAGCAGGTCTACTTGTTCAGAGACTGCAACATGTTTAGAGTATGTAGATTCTGTTCTAGGCTTACAAGTGACTGTGCGTCCAATGATTCAGAATCATCACTAACACCCATGGTGATGGGCACATCACCCTGAGTCATGTCCTTCGTCAAATTATGCTCGAGATTCAGTCCACCTACATCACTGCCAAAGTCTGACCGAGTCATATAAAAGTTGCCATCAGCAGCTCCTTTGTTCATCTGGCCAACACCAGCACTGGCAGATCCTAATTTTAAGCTTGATTGTGAGTTGGGTTCAAACGTATTTTGTCCTGAAAAGCTTGCTGCAGTGACTCCCCCTGTTGGTTGCACAGAACACGCTGCGACATCATCACCAATATTACACCCAGAATCCTCTTTGATGTCTCTTGAGAGATCCATGTCTTCTTCATCATTTGAGTCAACCGTGTAGTCACCCGGTTTGCCATCTGGGTAATGAGTCTTCATGAACGCAGCCACATTCTGTTTCAAGTCCTGGAGTGACATCTGTTGGAGTGCGTTCAGGTGACCGCGAGTTGTGTCACTGCTTCCATTATTGGATAATTCTGCCGCATGTTTCATTTTCATATGCAAATTCAACTTATACTGGCTAGCATGGCGCTGGCTGCAGAACTCACAATAGTATGGCTTCATATGTGCATTCAAATGCTTTCGCAAGCCATGCGAATCGAGGAAAGTTTTGTCGCACAGTTCGCACTTGTACGGGCGAACGCCACTGTGAATCTTCATGTGTTGGTTGAGGTGACCTAAACGAGCAAAAGATTTGCCGCAAGTCTCGCACTGATGTGGCCGCACGTCGGAGTGAGACAACTGATGAAGTTCGAGATAACGCTGAGATATGAAGCCCTTACCACAGTCGTCACATGTGAATGGCTTGGATTCGTTGTGCAGCTTTTGATGTTCGCGTACATTCCACAGAGAAGTAAACGCCTTTCCACATACTTCACAAGGGTACCTCACATCTGAATGAATCAGTCTATGCCGTATAAGATACTGCTTCTTGGAAAATGTCTTCCCACAAGTTTCACACTCAAACTTGCGTTCACTGTCTGAGTGTGTAGCATAATGCTCATCTATTTCATCTTTTGATGAAAACTCCTGGTAGCAGACGCTGCATTTGAATGTATTCACCTCTCTGTGGCTGTGCATATGCATACTCAAAGCAAACTTGGAGGCAAATTCCCGTCCGCACTCAGCACATGAACATTTTTCTCCAGCGCAATGCATCTGCTGGTGAGATACCAGGTGTTGTTTCATGCGGAACTTTCTGGGACAGCTGTCACACGAAAACCACGTCTCATCAGCATGGAATGCCTCCACGTGCGAACGCATGCTGTTATGTGCTAGCACCTTCTCACAGAACTCACATTTTTCCTTGTCTTTGTGAATGAACCGATGTTTGCGTAATGTCTTCTTTTGTTTGAAGCCTTTCCCGCAGATGTCACACACGTGAGGGCGTTCATCTGAATGAATAGCCAGGTGGGCTGCTAATTTCCTCGCACTTGACAAAGTCTTGTTACAGACATGGCACATCTGTGCCTCCTTAGCATGACTGCGTTTGTGTCGGTTCAATTCCTCGTGCGAAGAGCAGACCTTACCGCAAGTACTACAAACACAGGAAACTTTGGCTTCATGAGTTCGACGCATGTGTTTTTTTAAGTACTTCTGTTCCTGAAACTGTTTGTTACAAATAGTGCAAGTTATTGCTTTTGAATCTGAGTGTGAAACGAGTCGATGCCTATCCAGAGACGACCGCCGCTTAAAAACCTTTTTGCAGATCTCGCAAATATGAAAACGTTTCACAAACACGTTTTTCCGTCTATCATCAACATTGCCAGCATCATCCTCGAGTTTTTCACGTTGCACTCCTTCATCACTGCTGTTATCCTCTGGAGAAAAACCTACATCTAAGTTCTCATTACACCCACCGTTGTGACCTTGCCCTTTTACGGGAATTCCGTCCACATCACCATCACATATTCCAGTGTTCCTGGGAACAGGTTTATGCACATACGTGCTATGCTCATATGGAGTGAATTTGTCAAGGTTTGCTAAACAAAACATACACTGATCTGTGTCCAGTAAAGCTCGCTTCAACATATCTATCTCACGCTGCAGAAAAAGCTGTTCATGATTCGGACACATGTGCAGCAGACGACGCCTGAGATCTTCAACAGCTGCTCGTAGCAACTCATTGTCGGCCATCTTGGAGTCGTGGTTGACACTCATTGGCCGGTCACTGGGTCGCGTATGCAGAAAGTCAATGATTTTATCGAGCTTTTTCTCCTGAGTGTTGCGATTGTCTCCTTCCATTTTCAGTGTCCTAGAAGAAACAAAACAGGTCTGAATTCGATGTTCTCCCTACATGCGTTCAAACATGGCCCTGCACCATGTTTGTAAATTTTGAGCCATGTTTGAAGAGCTCTGAGCTATGTTTGATGAGCTCTGAGCCATGTTTGTTTGAAGAGCTCTGAGCCATGTTTGAAGAGCTCTAAGCCATGTTTGAAAAGCTCTGAGCAACGTTTGAAACATTCTGAGCCATGTTTGAAAAGCTCTGAGCGATGCTTGAAAAGGTCTAAGCCATGTTTGCAACATTCTGAGCCATGTTTGAAAATCCCTGAGCGACGTTTGAAAAGATCTGAGCCACGTTTAAAATCGTGAACAAAGTTGAAAATGATGACTTTCGTCTGCTTTACAAGAGGATTTAAATAGTGTTACACAGAGGTACTTAAGCATCTAAACAACAGTCTTATAGCCCTGCCTTCCGTCAAAAGTACAATTTTTTGATGAACACCAATTACTGCTACAAAATTGGTCTAAAATTGTTCTTCGGTAAAATTAGAGATGATTCCATTGTGTACTGTATGTCGCTTTGTGATATAACCTCATTTAAATACTTTTGCATGTCTCAAATCTCGATATAATAACCATTGGTAAGAGCGTGTACGTTGCACAACATACATTTACTGGAAAATAATGTGTCCGATCACAATTGCATCTAAGCCATTTATGACACTAAAAACTAATAATGATACCAGTAAATAGTTTTTTCAAGTCCTCTCCATTACGACCATTTTGCATTTTTGTGGAATAAATGTTATTTTGTTACGTCAAAAACTTCAATTGTTGCAAATTTTTGTAAATCATAAAAATTCAGTGTCTTGACAATGCAGAACAAATTTCTGAATTTAGTTTTTCTTTGAAAATTGTTTTCATTTCTCTATGGTTCATTTAATGAAGAATTACCGTGCTTTACAACATCTCACATACCCTGGTTTTTTGGCCAAATTTTGGCTCCGTTCCCCTTTAATATTTCAAAATCATAAATTCCCCTTGGTCAGGCCAAACTTTTCCTCCAACGACTATAAAAATTACCCTCATGTTTAGAATCATTTTTAACTCACACTGTCAATCAAATTGGAGGGGGGGGGGGGTTCCCCTCACCTGAAAAATACACCACTCAGAAGGCACAATGTAACTCTCTTCTCAGGTGAGCACGAGCCCTGTCTCAGAAAGGTGTTCATTGATGACACATGTGAGGTACGCCCAATACAACATTATCTCAAATTTCAAGATTTGGTTATAACTATAGCCTCATTGCCAATAATCTCAAACCTCAAAAAATTAGTGTAAAATCAAGCAATCCAAGATTAAATTAACTTCAAGGCACATTTTATCACAAAATAGTTATCAATGATGAATTGGGATTTAAAAAACATTCCAATGTTAACTTATTGCCAAATAAGCCAGCAACTTAAGTCGCAGGCAAAGCATAGACGCACCATTTTTGAATTCTGCAATTAGGTTTGGCCAACGACAATAAACTCTGAGGTACTTTCTTTGGTCACTGATGGCTTTGGTGATCTTGTTAGTAATGTGAATAGTAAGGATTATTATTATGAGAACAATTTTATCGAAGCAAAGTGCCTAATTCGATTTTTGTTTTTAGCCAGCTAAACAGGCGATATGCAGTTTAAGCAAGGCTGAGTGCTTATAAAGCATAACGTCACCAAATGCCACCTAGCAACATTCCCACTCCAAGTCACCAAACTGTAAGTGAGGTCACCAAAACAAGGAAACCCAATTGAGGTCTTGCGAAAGTCCTTGCCGCTATAAACGACAGAATTCTAAAAAAGTATTTTGAAGTTGACAAAGGCTTTTCTAAATTTTTTAGTCAATGTCCAACAGAAGATTAAGAGTACCTTGCGTTTTCGGTTAAAACCACAGTCCCCCTCGGATCCAATGTACCACAGTGACTTAAGACAGATCAAGCACACGATCCGCAAACTTTAACTTGTGCATGATTCTGAACTGCAACCTTCCAATTTTTGCCAAAAGATTCTGAGTCCATGCATCTATTTACTTCCTCTTGATTGCATGCCCAGATGTCTATGTGGCGACTTGGTAGACTTACGGATTTCACCAAGTAGCCAAATAAAATTTGAATGGTGAACCAAAGGTCACCAAATCGACCCTTGTTCAATTAATGAGCTTGAAAATAATATTCAAATTTCAAACTAACACCGTGTAAATTGAAGACAGGATTGATTTTTTTCAGAAAATCAGACATCATGATTATTTATCATTGATTCATCAAAGCTATGCCAACAAATCTGTTGCATATACAGCCATTCTTTATTTCAAACAAAAATTATTGCCAAAACTGTCATTTTTACATTTGCAACAGGTGATTGTTGTTAGAAATAATGGAAATTTTGTTCAGATGTCTTCAGACAAAAAATCCTGATAGTAATTTACTTCCATTTTCCTTATTTTGGTAGAGAATTTTGATAAAACAATTTTACTAAATGACCATATCCGGCATATCGTGTGCTACATATGTGAAGAGTTGAAGTTATTTATTTCATCTTTAGCAGACAACTTGTTGGTATCACATTAAATTGATCTGATGTCAACCTGCCTCTTGGGTAAACACATTCCTGAATATATAGTAGACAGTGTACTGAAGTCACAACCAGGCCTCTCATATGACAGATGTTCTTTTCAGTCAGTTCGTAAGTTTTCCGAGGCAGATGTTGGATTGGGCATTGAACAGTTGAGCATTATAAATCATGATGGATTTGTATATCATTTGTCCAAAATAACTCTGACATTAAATTCCAAGGCCAAGCTCTGAAACCTAAGAAGTCACCGCCTTAGTGCAAATACCAGGCATTCGACGACCCTGGATCAGCCAATCATGATGCAGCTGGTGCAGAAATTTTGCAAGTCTTTGTAATCGAGAATATCCATTCCACCATAACCCCCTACATTTTAGAGAGACACCTTCAATCTAGTAGAAACCAACGAAACGCACTAAATCGATGCTGTGGAGGTTAAATTGAAACAAAAAAAGAGTTTGGTAACAAACCTGAGATAAACGTAGGCATACTTTAGTGAAACAAGCGGTGACCTTTCTTTTCCTAGATCGGCTTCCTGGGAATTGTGTAGTTTATTTTAACTTCAGTTCAGGAGAGCCAAATTTTTGGACAGACATAAAAGGTTGAAAATTGAATTAAAAACTCTGTAAATTAGCATGTGAACCTTGCACAGTATAAATGATTGCCTTACTGAATAAAGGGGGCAACTATGATGAACATCAAGTTAACTGGTTGGAAACATTTCTCAGAGAATGAATTCAAAACAGTCAATATCAAAGGTCAAGGACGATGGGATACACTTTTGTTGAAGTAAGGAAGCGGGGGAAAATGAAAGCGTGTGTACGGTCCTGAATCAACGTTCACACCTTACGTCACAGCAATGCATAATATGGCAAAAGCAGTGCAAGACAGAGTGTCACAGGGTAACAGACTGTGTGTTGAGTTTTCATTAGAATTGGTTTGATTTCCATTTTGCAGGAAACTGAACAATGATGATGGTTTCTCAACCGATCACTCACTCATTCACTGCCAGGTAGACAGTCCACAGGCACTGACTCTAGCTGCCCCCAGTACAAACTATGAAGCTCTTATAGGACCTCAAAACTGTTCGACGAATTATGCCTCACACTGATTAAAATATCAAAGTCATAGATGTAAGTACCTTTTGCGTATAGAAGAACAACTTAAGTCTTTATTCTTTAATTCCTTCCAACTTGAGGCTGTAATCAAACTTTTTTCGAACACTCCTTAGTTCAGTTGACCAAATTGGCAACTGGTCATTTTTGCACTGTGCGTGCTATTTTTACTGGCCACTTGCTGGGCCACTCAAAGAATTGACTGTTCAAAAAAAGTTTGATTATGGAATTAAAAGATATCGATAGCCTCCTGATGTGACTAATGCACAAAAGGTTCTAAACACAATGGTACTTTGATGTTTTAATCAGTATGAGGCATAATTCGCCCAAAAGCTTCTGGTGCACTAGTATGTAGCTCTTATAGTCTTATAGGAGCCATCTTTATACTGGCCAGTTAGAGACGGTGGTCACTTTCTATCACTCGGGTAGACATCTCTGAGGACTGCTTGCCTAATCTATGATAGGCCTATAGTAGTTGTGTATAGTGTAGGCCTACTTGAAAAAACAAAAGTCGCATTCTAGGCCATTTACTGTCTGTAAATTTGGTCTCGTTGCGCTGTATATCTTGCTTTGGTAGAATTCTATTACCAAAAACTCAAGTAAACATTTCAGAGCTTTATGAGGTTGGTCAATCCTAGAATTGGCTCATGTATGCATTTCATTGATTTAAGTGGGTTGGTAATGCAAATGGGATCCCATAATTATAGGTGATATTACGTGACTGATTTTATGAGCATGAAAAGTCAACCCCGATGACTAAACAGGGCAAACTGTAGCTTTAAATTGACCAGTGTAATTAAAAACAATTAGCTTAATACAAAAGTTTCATAATTTTGATGTCAAAAACTTTACAAAATATTTATTGCTATCGATTAGTATGTAATCATCATAAGTTCCAACAGGTGCCGCCACTACATTTGCAACATACCTGCAATACTTAGCTTAAAGTCTTATTATCAAGCAGTTTATAAAATTCCATCTAAATTATCTGAAAGTGATGAGAACCATGCAGTTACTTGTACTGTAGAATTACACTCATTGTTCAGTGGATGTCTTGTCTTTTGGGGAAGTTAGGTTACTAAACTTTGTGATCTCGGCCACCAGTCCATTTGGTGGTGCTCCGGGCATCACAATACGTAATAAACCCACACGATCGCCACAATTTTTTAAGACCCCCCTCCCTCCATGGTAACGATGTGGGCCTCTACAGTAAGTGCCAAAGAAAATCAGTCACTTTTCTATTTCCTTGTTATGAGAATCCGTTTTATCTGGTTATAATTCCCATTTTATCGCAGATGAAAATGGCACATCGTGACACGTCATACTGGCTGTAATCTCTTCTTACAGCACTATGGTCCAAATATATGTGAAGCTTATTAAACTTACTCCAATGTACATCAGCATCTGATGCTGATATACATTGGAGTTAGTTTAATAGATCTCAGAGTGGCTCCTTGTGCACTAGATCTACAGTACAACACACATTTTGGGCTGGGAAGGGGTGACTAGTCTGTCTGCATAGTGTCTTATAATTTTGTGGACCCTTGTAAATCTTGGATGTCGTTCACACACAGTAAGCCTTTTGAAGTTGACACACAAGGTAAGTGAAAGTAAATCTTTGTGAACCCTGCTTTTCATCATACAAGTGTCCTAGTTGGACTGTGGCTACGCAACTTTACAAAGGGTTTGATGGTCCTGCCTGAATTGAGTGATTTATTACCTTCTTTAGATTCTGAATAGCCACGAGCAGAATGAAAAGTAATCGAACAAAATAGTGTTTTCTTGTCATGACGGCTAATTCTGTTAACCAGAAAATGGCTGATAATAAGTGCTAGGGTGGCAAAATTCCAAAATGACTTCTCACTTTACTTACTTTTCTGTTAATCCCTTTTCATTCTCAGTCATGAGTGAAGACTACTCTGACTTTGAATTTTAGGCTTCCACCCAGCCGTCATATCACAGAATTCCAGGTCATTTTGTCTGAATACTTCAGCTTTGTGTTGTACATAACAGTGTAGGCCTACTAGGTGATACCCTATATTTAGTCCACACCCTGACCTATCCATTAATAGAGCCTATTGAGTACTATGCCATCAGCTCCAAGATATTGCCATTTTGTTACAGGGGGATACTCGTCAGGGTTCACCATGGTCTATCCTGTTGATGCAGCTATCAATGCCATCAGCTCCAATGGCAACGGTTCACAGGTGGTTGTTGCTGGACGAAATGGTATGTTTAAAACTTAAACTTACTTTAAACAGATGATGTTTCTCTGCTCCCCCATCAATCTCAGCAAGATGATGTCTTCACAGCATGTTTCGTCCTTGAACTTGAACACGCTCCAACGCCAGGCCCCCGAAATTGATCAGGCTCCGGTTTGACGGGGATTCTGCCACTGTTTGGTCTTCTGTAACCACAACCATGACGATGCTGATTCCGCTGCAGCTGCCACCGACTTCATCATAGACTTCCTTGACTTAGTTGAAATTCCCAGCATCCTAGACATGCTCCACATGCTTAATGCCACAAAACCTTTAGCTCCTACCTCAACTGGTATAGAGAAGCACGTCCATCCATTTCTCGAGCACTCATGGCTCAGCTCGCTGTACTACAATGCTTTCCTCTCCTGGGCTTCCTGTATCCTGGTTTCCCATGGCACCGTTCACTCCACCCAGACCACCACCTTCGCCGTATCTGACCACAAAATAATGTCTGGTCTCAAAGACGTCGAATCTATGTGGGAAGGGAATCTGCTTTGTTTCCCCAGATCTGCCTCCATGCACCAATCATTAGACATTAGATAGGATTCCTCCTGTGTTGCTAATACCCCTCTTGCAGCTAGCCGTCGTAAAATCGATAAACTTTTTCACAACCTTCCTCTTGGTTCTCCTCTCTATGTCTAGTGTGTGGGCAATTTCCTTAAGGACCTTGTTGTGACGCCAAGTGTACTTCCCCTCTGCCAGGGCCACCCTGCAACTGGACAGGACATGTTGTAGGGACTCTACTTCATCTTCACAGCGGTTACATCTGTCGTCATTTTCCTTCTCCCATAACTTCAGGTTACTTCCCGTTGGTAAGGTGTCGTACACCACGCGTAACAAAACCCTCAGCCTGTGCTGCTCCATGTGGAGAAGGTCCGCTGCTGTTATTCTCATTCCTAGCACTCCTTCCCAAGTGGTTCTTTTGCCCTGTCTCTTCATGCCTACTGCATGAGCGACACACTTCTCTTCTTCCTCTTCACGAATCTCCGTGAGTACCATATCTCTCCTCTCCTTCCCCTTTGTTGCCTTCCACCTAGATTATGGTTTAAAGCCCAAACCCTGTTGATCACAACAGACTGTAGCAACTATGTCCTTATGCCAGAGGTGGCTCTCTGCTCTGTTCACAGCCACTTGGGGGTCCCACATTCTGCCTGCTGACACCTTAATCTCTGATAAGCTGACAAATCTGTCTCTGGAATCTCGGATTGTAAGAACTTCCCTTGCTTTTGACACCATAAAGTCCTCAACCAGAGACCTTATTGGAAGTGATACTGCTGCTGTCCTACTATATAATCCCACTGACGTGAAGCTCATTTCCTGATAGATGCTGGTTTGCCTCCCGCTCCATAGACTCGACTGTTGAGATCGGGTTGCTGTAAACCGATAGTGGCTACAATATCTAGGGCAGTAAAACGAATTGATAACACCAGAGCTTGAACATGCCCGGCAAAGTGCACCCGTTGATCTTCTTCAAACTCTCCCTGAACGGGGCCACTGTGTCCCTTGCGTTTGTGATGTCACTTAAACTGCTGTCGTACACCTTGCCTAGATATTTCACGGACCTCTCACCCAAGGATGGAATCTCCTTCTCATTCTCCCTTTCATCAATGCACCTGGGTAATGCTTGTTGTTTTTGTCATACACCTATTCGCTATTTGCTTTAAGTGCTAGAATATTTTTTCAGTTATTTTCAGCCATTGTGGAATTTGTTTAAAAGAAACACTATTCTCGTATTGAACAAAATTATGTTTTTAATTCGTACCCATGACGTTTCTTTAAATGTATTATTTATGTGCCATGTACGTGATAGGATTGTGTTCAGCATGTTTTGACAACTTTGTCATTTTTCTGTTATCCATTTTTTTATTTGTGTTAAAGGGCCTTGAGAAAGGTATCCTAATTAATTTAATTTGCAACTTATTAAGCATTGTATTATATCTCAATATAAATCAGTGTTTGTCTTTCTCTCTGTGTCCTTCCCTCTCATCGTCTCCCCCTCTTTCTCTCTCCAGTTGATTTCAATTGACGGCATAAGTTTTTGTAAGTGAGTTTCAGATCTTCTGTTTTTCAGTGCTTTTAGCACACTTTGAAGTTGAACATGGATGCCTGGTTGATGTGAGCCCCGATTCTCATGAAATATTGGCATTATCTATGACCTTGGAACATCGGAGACTCAGTCTTCAAAAGTTAATACTTGAAATGTTGTATTGTGGTTATATAGTAGCCTAGAAAATGGCCAAATCATATCTATGAAATCAGTGGTCAGATTCATGTGAAACCTTTATTGTTGTCCAAAACGCTGTTAGAAATTGTTTCTAAAATACTATAAGTGGCAATCAAAAAATTGAACTTAAATGATTTTCTTGTAAAAATTAAAAGTTGTATAAAATGAAAACGAAATGATAATTTAAAAAACTGAAACATATATTTTGAGATTTCATCTCGAACATATATATTAAGTGAAATTTGGTGATGTTATCGATGTACAGCACTGCTATCACTGTACCTTCCCTTTTAGGTAAGTTTTGCTAAAAAGATAATTATGTCTAGGTCGTCCAAGTTTTGTCTGATTGATAAAAAATCAATAACCAAACTGCACAGGCTTTCTACCTTCAGAAAAGGTATTTTAGTGAGTATTATTTAAATGATTGTATAGTTTTGGGTTTATTTGTCTTAATACACAGACTTGTCAATAGGGTCCTGCATAATCATAAGATGAGACATGGTACCTGATAATTGTTTGACAATAAAAAAATGTAATGCATGATTTCCTGCTTATTGACAGTAAACTAGATTTATGGTGGTCAAACATGAGGCCACCTGAAGTGTATTTTTTAAAAATTCATGTTTTAAGCAGAAAGTGGAATTTTGCTAAAATGACGATCACGTCATAATTGACGATTGTATGACGTTTCAAGGCATAAATAAGCATTTATTTTCAATCAATAATTCAGAAAACACGTAATATTATGGGTTGAAATTCAATGTCAGTAAAAAAGTTGTATTTGATGAAACGTGACTTCACGAAAGTGGGCAATGTTTATTATTCAAAGGTCTTGACATGTAAGGCTTCATTCATGCGGGAAAGTTCATAATCATTAAGAAATTAAATCTGTTCAGCTATACTTTGGTATTTAATAAAATCCTTAATCCCTCAGGAGCATCCTGCTCCCTTCCTGAGGAATGTAGGAACCATTGGAGTAGTGGGACGGGTGGAGATCCCTGTTGTCCACAAGGTTATTTTCATTAAGGTGTTTGATTCGCCACTCAGTAGACATGGAGGTAGCAGGTTTGCTCCGTCTCCTGCATGGACCACTACTATTGATTGTAACTCGTCAGGGCAAAGCGGCAAGCACTATTTGTCCCACCATTCAAACCGTTCATCCAATCCTGAATAAGGGAATGACTGTCTCCCAAGGGCTTAAAGATTTTTAGTAAGAAGCATAGTCCAGTTGAACAGCTGCTTTAATTTCTGTTTAAGTACCCAAATAACTATTACATTTATTTATTGCCTTTTGATCTGATTGTATTGTGTAAAGATTGAGTGAATTCTTTGTCATTTCAGTTTTCAAAATCTATATCCTGGATGAGGATAAGTTTGTAGAGAGACAGAACTTGAGAGTAGGCAGAAACCTCAACCTCAACTATAGTATACTGGATGTAGCCTGGAACCCAGTAAACGGTTTGTAGTCATTGACGTTCTGCCAGCCTTGACTTTTGATTGGATGAACAATACACTGTGGTGATGGGTTTTTCAAATTTGGTCAAATGTGTTTCAGAAGTAGTTGTATGTTTATCTTTGACCTATTTTTGCTGTGTTGCTTAAAGCAAACCCATACCTTCTATTTTAAGAAGAATGGAAATTAGTTTTGAGGCTAAGGATGTTGCAGCCCAAACCAATGCCTGCACCATGCTGATCTGGCACGCTTCAGTTTTGCATGGGTTGGGGAATCAAACTGAAGCTATCATAAATTCCCGAATTAATGCTAGTGATTTATGATTTTTAATTGCTATCAGTACCAAAATTGACGACAACGAGTGCAGTCGCCACTTACAGACTGAGGTATATTGTCTAGCACTAGCCAATCACAGAGGTAGATTGTCTAGCACTAGCCAATTGCAGAGGTAGATTGTCTAGCACTAGCCAATTACAGAGGTAGATTGTCGGCACTAGCCAATCGCAGACTGATGTAGATTTCTATCAGTAGCCAATTACAGAGGTAGATTGTCTAGCACTAGCCAATTACAGAGGTAGATTGTCTAGCATTAGCCCATTACAGACTGAGGTAGATTGTCTAGCACTAGACAATTACAGAGGTCCTAGATTTTTGAACTGTGGTGCAGTATTCAGTAGTGAAACTGGTGCTGAATATCGAGGATCCCTGTAAAAGACTGTTGCCAAAAGTTGATACGAGTTTCTCAGAATTGGCACTAAAGTTAACTAGATCATTGCATCTCATTTGTTGCAAGTTATTGTGTAACAACCACTACCCAGACACTGTATGTTCTTTCTCTGTGCCATGGCAATATGCTGAGTTTTAAAGCTGTTTTGTATCAACTTTTGGCCAACAATAAATTTGGATTTAAACCATTGCCTTTAGTTATGAAATTGATTTCAAATTCTTCATTACTCAGATTAAAAGTAATTTTGGTCTTTTTAAAACCACCTCATTTTTTGTTATGGTTCAACGTCAGGTGTAACTCTTCGCTTTGACTGCCTTGTCATTTTAGACACAGGCACAATATGGCGAAGAATGACCTGGCTTGGTGTGAGTGAGTGCAACATGCCACTAGGAAATTTTAAAATAATGTAATTGATGTCAAGATGTGGAAAAATGTTAGTCTTAGAATCACTCCTGACATTACTTTTAGACCCTTAACGGACTCACTGTAAATTTAAGTCGAGCAGAGCTTGGAAATGTCCACGTGAGGGTCAAGGGTTTTCTTTCTCTTTTGTTTTGTTGAAATGAATTATTGAAAAAGTTAGGTGATATATTAGGAGTGTAAATTTTTATTTGATGATGTTATTCATAGTAGATTCAATTTTGAAATATGCATTGTCTTACTAGTCCTTCACTGTGTGATGTAACTTCCGAGTCGTCTTGCATTGTAATGTTTTTGTCATGTGATGCACTCTGGAGTTACCTTGTAAAGTAATGTTCTTTCCATTGCAGATAACATTCTTGCCTCTGGAGCCACTAACGGTGCAATCGTCACGTGGAATTTGGCCAAAGCATCCAAGTCGAAACAAGACCAGGTCTTCACAGAACATAAGCGGACTGTAAACAGGGTGTGTTTCAGCCCACAGGATAACGACTGCCTGCTTAGTGGATCACAAGATGGACAAATGAAGCTTTTCGTGAGTTGATTCCTACGTTTTATTGTAGGCAATTCTTCCTGTTACATGCCCTCAGTTGTCCATGTCTCATTTGATGATAGTCTCTTTCAGAAATCCCAGATGATGCAGTGTGGCCTTGTGGGATAGGGGCTGGCTTTCTTTACTCAAGCTTCTGGGTTCGAATCTCACTGGGTCACACTACTGAACCCTCGAGTCACAGGTTTCTTGCTCCTCAGCTTGGTTTTAACCATATATTAATAAAGCATAAAAATGGTTTTAAGCGGTCGGAGCAATGGGCCCACATGCACGGCCTGCGCACGTCAGGTACAACGTGTATCAGACCGCCTGCAATTATTTTTTTATATACAGGTGTCCCGCATTTTGAGAACTCTACTGAATGACAAACATCAAACTGGTTGGCAAAATCTGTGGCCCCTGCTGTTGCCTCCCAGTTGGTAATATTAAATATGCATTCCAGCTGAGATTTGAACGACACAGACCACTATGGAGTAATCTTCTGTTGTGACAGCTTCTTTTGTTTGGGACTGGTCAACATAGTCTGATTGGTAATGATAGCACTACCTTCATTCGTGACTGTGTCAGCATACAGTGGGTTGATGTTCACATACCATTGATATAGAGATGGATTTGGTGTTATGTGACTGTGTATGGGTGAAGCAGGGCGGCCATTTTGTTGTGTGGATTTGAATGTTAATGGACCATGCAAGTCAGTGAGCAAAAAGACTCAAACTTTGAAACCATTGGGTCAGTTTTTATGAAGTGGGTACCATGTTACTGTAAAAAAGTTTCACCTCATCAAAAATGCACTTTACTTTATAATCATGGTTAAAGTCAATTTTTTTTACTAAAAATGCATATCTCGCAAAAAAATAAAGGCAAGTAAATACTAAATTGTGCCTAGAAATTTATTCTCCTTTCAGAAAGCATAAACTTTGTAGGGGTTAGAGCTAACAGAATTTAAGATATTTGCACATATGTACAACCTGGTGAACAAGGTTCACAGTTTCCTTAAAAGTTTTTCTTTTCAGTATAGCCAGCTATGAAAACAACAGTGGCTTACTTTGGAGGTTATAAGTCATATTGTAGTCCACAGAATCAACTTCATGTTCAGTTAGTAAAGTGTGGTCCACACACAGACTTACCCTATAACAACTTGCACTAGAGCAACTAGTCCCACTTTACGTGGAGGGTCCACACACATATCCAATAACTAGTACATTAGGCGCAAGTTGCCGCTGAAAATGAACAGCTGATGCAAATACAACTCTCAAAAGAAGGCCCATCTGTACGTAACCACAGCTGATAATTACTGCCGCTTAGTTGCCCCAGGTTTGCTGCCACACCCTACCTCGACAAGATGGAGTAAGTTGTTGCAAGTGGGGTAAATTGCACTAGTTTAACTAAGGGTACAGGCATTGTTATAACAGCACTGTCTTGTTAAAGTCGAGGAACCACAAAATCTAAGGATTAAGCTACACTTGTTTTTTGTGCCACATCATCTATTTCTTTTAATTCTAAGAACCTGTTTCTTTAAAGAATAACGGGCATGGAACTGGTTCACAAAATCTGGGACCCCTATATTGAGTAACCATTGCTATATTCTGACGCTCTAGACAGTATGCTTTTTCACTTAGTATGATACTCGAATGACTGAACCAAAGAGACACCGGTACTTTTCATTTGATAGAGCAAGTTTTTGTGTTAACAATGCTTAAACTGGTAAATCAAATTGCTACTTTCAATCCCTTCAAGCATTAAAAGCTTGCCTATAGTAAAAGTAGTGTACAGTTCCAAAACTATAAAGCAGCACTTTTTGTGAATATATGACCCTAGTACCAACCATAACCTGAAGGTAATACCTGGTAGCAGACCCTACTTCAATTATGTCTCATTGAGCACCAAACTATTTTTCACGCTCTTGAGTTTCAGCAATAACTTCTCATATTGCTATATCACACGTCTAATCCCGACGTCTAATTCTCCTTAGATGACCAAGGAAGGTCGAAGTACAGAGAATAAATGCCGGCAATCGTTTTTAAAAAGTTGACTCCTTTTGGTGTTATGAGTATTGGACGTCTCCTGTTTGTATTAGACAGTGGAATTTGACGAGTGGTTGTTGGTGAAACTTAAAAGTGTGGGAAATAGTTTGGCGTTCAATGAGAAGGTAACTCCTGAATAACTTTGCTTGTCCTTGTTGATGCATGGTTGTACTTTGCACGCTTCTACATTGCTAATATCTCGTACACCAGTTTTGAATCATTTCTCACGAATCATTTATGGCGAAGGACTTCGCCCGCCATGTGTGGCAATTTTAAATGTACACTTCAATGTATCTTGCATGCTTAAAACAAAATACTTATCTTGATATTATTTGCCGTGATAAAACGATCTTAGAAACCATCAGTGACTAAATAAACACTTCAGGGTTTTACAGGGCTAGCCAACATTAAAATAGCAAAGAACAAAATTCTGCCTTATTCGGTTATAATTCTGGCAAGATCGGATAACTGCGATGTTTTCAAACTCCATAGTGATTTGGTTATGGGGCAAACATTGACAGCTAAACAGGATCTACATTGAAGTTTTTTTTTATTCTAAGCATAAAATATAGCTACAATCCATCCACTTTAGTCACATTTCCATTCTGCCCTGTCTCAACCATTTTCAATTTGTGACCTTATGACCTCATACAGAAATTAGGGCACCCACTAAGAGAAGTGCAGATGTCAACCAGAACTTGGCAAAGTTTAAATGGCTGCCACCAGAGGGCCTGTCAATGTTGCAGTTGTCACTGTAACAACATGATTTGAAAATGGTGGTAGCTCCCAGCTTCATCTTACTGCATGAGTCACCTCTTGGCATACAAGCACGTACCACTTGGCCATCCTCCCATGGCCTATTGTCGTTACGGATTAGATAAGTCTGGAATTATAGTAGCATTCGTTTGATCACCAGGTGGTATAGGATAAAATCTTTGCAATTTTGGGCAACATAATAACAAATAAAAGAGCACTTTTAGGCACCCACATATTAACATGTGGGTGCATAATACTGTCTGCTCGTCTGCTGCTGTTCCTACATTTGGATGGTTGTGAGATTTTGCAGACATGCCCTTATGGACGATACTGCTAGAGGGGGCATTTTTTGGTTTATCAAACCACTAACCGAATGATGCCGGAATTTTCCTTAGATAAGCCCATGGACCTTTTTTCGGAAAATGAAAATTTTCGAGTGTTTCAGTAACACCAAATAAATGTCTGGACTTTTATTTAGAAAGGGGGAAGGCATGTAAACGGAAAGTCATAGCCTCGGCATGCGTGCACCCGTCCTAAAAATGGGGGGATGGAATATTTGAAAACATGGACCTTATACTAAGATTCAGAGATACGTTCAGAGCTATGGATTGTGAACTCGTTCGAGGCCACTGAGTCCCTTCTGGGGGCAAGCATGCTCGGCTGAGATAAAAATATCCTTCATTTTTTTATCTAAAACTAAGTTACTGTGCTTTTTAATTTTGAGTTGATAAATACATAGTTTGTCAGCACTGTTTTTATAAATGACGAATGCTCCACAAAACTGAATTTGTGGCTAAAAGTTGATACTGAGTGGGCTTTCAAGAGGAAATTTTCTGAATAAACGCCTCACTATCTGGACACTTGACACCAGAAGTCGTAACACCAAATAAATGCCCATGGGCACTTATTCGGCATAATTTTCCAACTAAATGCCCATGGGATTTTCATGGGGTGAGCTTATCTACGAAAAATCCTGGTACGAAAATTGGTATCAATGTGTTCTTACTAGGACGAGGCCGGGATAGCTGACCATGGTTTTCTTACAGTTCCAACTTACTGTGGCAGTTCCTGTTAAACCATTTACAGGATTTTTGTGAAATTTTTCTGATTTGTTCCTATGTAGCTGAAAAAGGGGTGATGACGAGTTTCAAACTAATCCGCTGACCGTTGGCTGTCTTCTTACATTTATCTATGTATCTTTAGAGTTCTTTGATTTCTGAAATTCGCCAATGCATTTCTGTAACCCTGAAGGCGACAGTACCTTTCCATTTTGGGACAGATTTGACAATTTCTACTCTGCCTTAAAATTGGCTATCTTTAGTATTCTGAGTTGTCTGCCACTGACTGTACTTGTTCAACTTCTCAAAGGACTGTTATGATAATTGGCACAATGTGTGTGCTGGCAAGGGCACGACTAACGTGAGTTTTCAGATGAGTCCAACCACTGTGGTATCCTTTAGTGACTTTTTCAATTTGTGTCTTTATCTAGTTTTGGAAGTTTAACAAATGAGTTCCTCCTTGACAACAGATGGACAAATTAGACAGCCGCTTGCCTCCAAATGCAAATTTTTTTTCACCTTTGTAATTTTTGGAGGTCCGTGAGGATCTTCATGAAATTTAGCAGATTACTTTCTATTTGGAGACAACGACGCCTTCTGAAGCATTCTGTGCCATCTGATGGTTTAATAAACACCCCTAAAAGCATACTATTTGCTGTGCAGTCTTGGACGCATTTCAATGCTCCATGTTGCTCTCGTACCGCATGCTACAAATGTGGACTCCTTAACCGTGAACTTAACGACTTCTGTACTACGGAATGCATTCCTTACATACAGAAAGGTTGGCACCTCTTGTTTTGTTACAATAAGTCAGTCTTGGACTTTCTTTTTGGCAGACAGATTTCACCTCCTCATAAACAACGGGACATGATTGCTGGACATAGTTCAAATTTTACATCTGGTTTAGTTCACAAACAAAAAGATTTTTCAATCAACATACATCCAACGTCTTACAATTGTGTCTGTTTTCACATAGTAACAATTTTAAGTCCAAGAATTGCGAATTACCATGCAGGCGTTACAGCTGGACGATTGGTAGCTTCTGTAGGGATAGCTCCAACAGGTGTCACTACGGTTCGCGTAGCCATTGCATATATAACAAGTAATGCCACCTCCTGGACTTGGAGTAGTGTAACTTTTTGTTGCCCACCAGACGTTTCTTGTAGTCCACCAGGTGTCAGATCTCTGTGTAGTGTAACTTTCTTCTGGTCCATGTGATGAGTAAGAGCAGGCTACAGCCACTAATGCTGAAAAAATAGCAGGAAATGACAACAGGACCGACACTCTTGGATTACACAGCAGCACTCGAATCTCGTATTTACCCACAATTCTGCAATTCAGTTTTATAGACTTGTGGTTTTTGTGCTGTCTAGCACTTTTGTGGTCTTGTTTTCGCGCCATTGGAGTTCCACATGTTCTTGTAGTATTCTCCACAAATTTTTCTCAGCTGCATTACTCTCTTTGCCTTTGGAATGCCGATGTCAAAATATAACTGCTATGCTGTGGGATACAACTGCGACAGGACAAAGTTGAAAAAAAAACTAACAAGTATTTGTGGGTGCATGATGTAAAGTTCTTCCCGATATCAATCAAGACAAGAAAATGCAGAGCTAGTGGATAAGACAAGTTAACTTTGAACTGAACAGAGTACCCTTTCTTGACGACGCCCTTTCAATATCGGCACTCTGGAATGGTTGAAATCAGGATATTTCCACAGCCATACACCTCGATGGTTTATGACATGACCTGCGAAAATGTGCCTGACATTCTAAAACAAGGCACGCGTTTTCTTACCTCTGCGGCAAATGAGAATTCTTTCGCTATATAATACCGGACGACCCTAGTGTACATGCAAGCTGCCATGTAAAGCCAAAAAACCATACAATGACAATTCTCCAATTTGGAGCAGTCTCGTGGTTGTTTCTGGTATTCTTTTCAAAACTGAGTCTGTGGTGCAGTATTTTTTAGTTGTTTACAGTACACCTCAAGTTTTTAAAAATGAAATCCAACTGAATCTTGCAAAAATTATGCGACCAAGTTCAGACGCCCCTAGACCCGGGCACTGATATGAGAGGTTCGTCACAATTTGCCTAGAAGCTGCAAAGCACATCAAACATTCCAATATATTCCATCTTATTTCAAATAAAATATTTCTTAGTTTGATATGTTTATTTGCATTGAGTTTTTGTTATACCACCTAACATGTATTTCAACAACAGCATAATACTAAACATGAGAATAGACATATTCACAAGATAGTGTAGACTTAATTTTCACTTGAAGGCGAAGGCAACCTTTTTTCATGTCATTTTTAGCAAAAATAGGGTTCGTTGACTATCCCAGACATTCATATTTTTCACTTATTAACAGCTTTTCGTAATTTAATTAATTGCTCGTCGTCTGCTCCGGAAGTGACGTTTTGGGAGGCATGAATTTCGCGCCAATTTCTTTTCATACAGTCTGACTGTGAGAGCAGAAGAGTCAGTCGTTGTTCTACCTCGGTTGTGATGAGTTCGGTCGTCGTTTGCTTTTGTTTGTGAGCCAGTCAACATGCCGCGCTGTTGCTGTCTACCGAGATGTACTCATTATCGTCTCACGTACAGAGGAAGAACTGTCCCACTTGCCCGAGTGTCCCGCGACACACTCCCAGTGGATGGTGACTTGAGCACCCAAACTGCTTACATCCGGCTGTGCGACTCCCTCGTCACACACGTGGCACCTTCTAAATAGCTCCAATACAAGTCCACAATAAACTTATCAAACTTAGGCTCACCGATCTGTTCATTGGATGACGAACTGTCCTTTTCACTGGGTGTCAAACTGGGCCTGTATTCACTCCCACTACTCAACATCGCTGCAGGGCTGCTTACAGGTTCTGGGCTAGAGACTACAGCACACGGGGAATCACTGCTAGTTCCTGGAATTGCATGATATGGGGTACGTTCGGAGGCATGGGTGAAAGTAGATGAAGTGCCTCCAGTCACTGTTTATAGTGGCCACAGCTCGCAAGGCTTCTCGCTTCAAAAACGGTATGGAATCCTTCTTTAGGCGTTGTTTCGCAGGGACCTTCATCAATTCAACGTACATATCTCTGTCGTAATCTGACGGCTGAAAATGCTTGCCTTTGCTTTGTACGTTGCGTGGATGGGTAGCGCTGCGTTCTTCACACGAACGAGCTAGCCAAGTACGGCGAAGTGTGTCATCCTTCGGAAAGCGATGCAAGGTACCCAAAACGCGTGTGAGACGATAATGAGTACATCCTGGTACGCAGCAACAGCGTGGCATGTTGACTGACTCGTAAACAAAAGCGAACTTATCACATCCGAGGTAGAACAATGACTGACTTAATAGCTCTCACAGTGTGACTGTATGGAAAGAAAGTGGCGCGAAATTCTTGCCTCCCAAAATGTCACTTCCAGAGTAGAGGACGAGAAATTAATTAAATTACGAAAAAGCTGTAATTAAGTGAAAAATATGTCTGGGATAATCAACGGACCTTATTTTTGCTAAAAGTGATGAAAAAAGGTTTCCTTCACCTTTAATGTGTTTTTTAATTTGTGTTTGAATTTATTAAGAAAGAAACTCTTTGCCTTAGTTAAGTCACATCAACTTATTTCACATTTCCAATAATCTTAACATAATCCTTTGTTAAAAAATGCAGTGGAGCTGACATTCTGTGTTTGTAAGGATGGTGGTACCGTGCTTCTGCCAAAGTTGTTATATCAAAGTGCATTAATTAAAGACATCTATTTCAGTCTCCATTTTCTGATTATGGTGAATTGAACAATGGAACCTGCTGTTTAGATGGCGACGTCAAAATTTTGTGAGCATCTCAATGGAACATTGTCAGTTTTATGTCTGAAAACACATTTTTGGTAATATTATTGGATGGTATAGACTTTGACCAGATTTAAAAAACAATAAAATCTGTTGTATTTTTGTGATTTTATTGGAAATTATAGATAAATTCTTTTCATTACCTGCCACACATTTATTCGCTTAACCAGAAAAATACAATGTGAGGTAAGCTCTGACAGCAGTGCATTGGGCTATGTTTGCTGCTCATTAGCTTGTGATTTCGATTCCGTGTTAAGGCTGATCTCAGATAATGAGTGCAGTTTCCGGTCAGTGTAATTTGACGAGAAATACTTGCATCTACTTTACTGTCCAAAACAGCGAAAAAACATTAATTTATATTAATTTCGGTATTGGAACGCTTTTCAAAGTCTTTCAATAGTAGAAGTGTTGGTATTGTGAGTACTTTTGGCAATGTTACTGGTAATTAATTTGAAAATTCAAACTTCGGTTCCGACCCTTTATGTCGTCTGCTTGCCCAATAGCAGCAGTTTTTGATTTACGGTTCACATAGGCCTATTGAGAAAACTACGAAAGCGTGTTTATAAATCAACATTCTCAAGTGAGCAGTTCTTCTGGGAAGTAATGAGTGGCCCTTAAAAGGGCCGTTGGTTGTAGGTATAGCGTGAAATGGTTCTTAAAAGAACCGTTGAATAATTCAACATGAATCACACAGTACTGTTGCATCGTTCAGTTCTTGTTCCTGTATCCACAAATAATCCTGAACTGTAGGAAAAAATGACAAACAACACAACGAATCAAATTTCGAAAATCATCGCCTTCGTACGATTCCGTGTTGCTGTCACCAGACTGATGTTCTTCTCCAACGTCCATCGTAAAAAATCGACGTTGCAAGTGCTGGAAACTTGTCTACGCTCTCGTCCCTTGTTTCTAACCTTTAACCCATTTTTTAAAAAAGGGGTGTACTGTTTTTGTCTCATGTTGATAGTGCATAATCTATGGTTTTACAATGTATTAATCGTGTTAAATGCATATATATGAACTGGTCTCACTGAGGTGCACAGCAAATAAATTAACTATAACAAATTAAAGTTTTGAAAATATAAAGAGCAGTAACAGACTCCCTAA
>NMRA01000545.1:93689-181808 GCA_002633005.1 Phoronis australis
AGGCTTGTGCGCAAGCTCACAGATTTCGTCCATTGAAAGTATACGGAGTTGGCGGTCCATGTACTATAGTCTATGTTGTCTATAATCTATGGTTGCATAGACTGTCGTCCTTTCTTTCGCCAGCAATAGCATAGAAAACAAATTATAAAGGCTGTAAATGATGCTATGGCAGTAATTATCATCCACATTGGTTGTCCTCGCAGTCCAAAAAGTGTGAATTTCGGTTGCAATTCTTCAAATCCTTCATAAAGATCACCTCCACTGCAATACCCATCTCCGATGCCACTAAAAAGCCTGTCCGGCTCACAAACATCGTTGTCCAGCTTTAAACTTTTGGCATCCGCGGTTACCGATGGATCTAAAAGATCTGAAGACAACAAAGTATTCGAGACATTTTGTATCTTTCAAATGGATGATGGATGACGTCGATGGTATATGAGTTGCATTTTTTTCTTATAATGCATGTACGCGATTCACTTCGCCGCTTCCGTTGAGCAATCGGCTAAGACATTTGATTGACCTGTAAGGCGGAAGAAGCAATCCAGAGCCAATTAAAGGTCTTAGCCAATTGAACTGGTGGAAATCAAACCACATGCTGATATTTGATTTGCAAAAGTTTCCAACTAAATATCAAACAAGTGCTTTAGTATTTTTAAATGCTATGAGACTAGGTTGGGTTGGTTAGATACATATGACAAGCTTTATTGTATCCTGTTTAGCTGGATCAAAGCAAACATGGAACCAGGCCTCTAATTCCCAACAAATAGGTCTAAAAACTCCTCACCGTAAACAGACTTGTTCTCTTACCAAGAAGAACACACAAACCCTCAACAACCAACGAAACGAGTCGGAAAATCGTCTATTTTGGCGTTGGCCAAAACTGAAATTTGCACAGGGAATTTAATTTGAAAATAGACCAGTTACGTGACCCAACAATATACGTTTTCCGTGAATACATTGCTCACTAGCGGCTGATTTTGATCATTTGGTTTGAGTTACGTGCTTTATAAATGAGGTTATATGTCTTGCTTGTTAATTATTTCAGTAATTTCCTGGTTGCCTATTATTTTCCGGAAACGCTCTTCTTCCCAAAAATACCATAACACCTCTTTGTCAAAACCGAAATTGCTACTATGGGATGATGTAAAGGTCGAGTTCTTCCAAAAATCGACTTGTGATGAAGAATTGCCAACACCTTTCCCTGTGTTTAGTTTCATTGAAAACTGTCAATCAGTTCTCGCCCTACCTACACCCCTAGCCCCTGCTCTACCTACACCCCTAGCCCTTGCTCTACCTACACCCCTAGCCCCGGGGCAGAAGCAGATTGAAAAGTGGCATGCACAGCTTTCTTGATGCCCTACACCCTTTGGTTCGAACTGTATAAAAATCATTGCCAAGGGTTTTGAGATACATAGTATACAACTGGACAATGGGGCAGCAAGACTAAATGGCGACTAGGGATGCTGCAAGGATCGAAACCACCTGAAAATTGACTGCTTTCGGCACCTTGCCTTCACATACCAATATGTCAAGTTCCCTTGAAATCCACCAGCCGGTTCCCAAGACATCCGCAAACTTTCTCCCCTCTAAAAAAAGGGAAAATCCTCTTGTTGAAAGCAAAACGGCCATTAGATAGTGCTATATATCAAACCCGTCTGAAAATCGACTGGTGCTAGCAGATACCTACTGTGCACCACTGGGTCAAGTTTCCGTAAAACCAAAATCGGTTCTCTATATACCATTCGGAAACACTCTTCTCCCCAAAAGGTTTGAGGTATCGGCCAGACAACTGGACAATAAGACATTCGAATAAATTGGCCACTAGGGGTGAAGTTACTCAAAATCGCCCAGTGTTGGTGCATTGTCGTCCCATAGCTCTTTGTCAAGTTTCATTGAAATCAGTCCACCTATTTTCTTGATATCATCCGGAAACGCTCCTCCCTCTAAAAACATTGAAAATCCACCCGCTTGTCATTTTCTAAAAATAAATCTGAAAATTGGGTGTTACCTCAACGCGGCACTTAAATTAGAGACGTTGCCTGAAAAGGGTCTTCTTTATTTTCAGTAATATTGAGTATGCCATGAGAGGTTATTCTTATTGGGTTTAAAACCACAAAAATGACTCAGTCATGAAAGCATCATTAGAAAGTTCAATCAAACGGGTGAAACGTTAAAGAGGCATGGAAAGCGAAAGCTCGTCAAAAATATCTTGTAAACAATTCCTGACGAAAGTCCCATCTCGCAACGTCTAGTGCAGAGTAATTCACTTTCCCCAGTGAGGAAATTTCCAGAAAAAATCACAAAAACTTCACGATTTTTGAAATACGCGCGAAGGAAAACTCACTATTAGTTGCTTGAAGTCGCCTGAAGTCGAAGGTCATATTTCCCATAAGTATAAGGGAAATATGTTACGTCTGTGTCTTGCTACACCAAACAAGGAGACGTGGTTTGCCTCCTGGGAGAATAATCGAGGAAGTGGCGAGCAGTTGACAGATCGCTTTTTTGAAATTTGAAACTAAAAGAAATAGTTTAATATCAACATATCAAATTCTCGTTTTTCTTCGAAACCCATACAACAGGTTCTTTCACATGATTCCTTGATGCTCATGGTATTCATCAGTTTCACGAAAGATATAACCAGACAACAATTTGACCACAAGGGGGAGTGACTGTAATAATCAGTATTGGAAGTGTTGGCACATCGTCATTTAAACTGCAATCAAACCAAAAAGTTTTCAACATTAACACTTTCAACATTTTCAAAAGAGCCACACAGGAACACAGGACCAGGCATTCAAAATTCAGTAGCACATGTAGTTCGCGGTGTGGTGGGCGCACCGGTTTGCGTTGTTTTTGTTAAGCAAGAGTGTACGGGATGGGTTATCCGTTAAAAACAGCAGATGTCGTCGCATACACCATTAGCGTATCACAGTGAGTTACAAAAGCAGGACCCAACTAGGAGCACATACTACTAGTGTCACAGAATTGTTCTTAATAGGTGTGCCTCACAGCTCTGTTTCACTCGCCTAAAGCAAAGGTCACGCTTACCAGACTTTGAAAGTTTTCACAATTTGCTACAAGAGCATGATTCTAAAAGTTGTACCAGAGAAGGCTTTTTCAATTTAACCAAGAGTAAGATAACATCACGTTTACAGTAAAGAATATTACAACGTCTTATACCATTCCCAGACCGAGGTAGATTTAGGATTTATTCGTTGGCATTAACTCATCCACTTTCATTACGAGAACTACGGAAACAGTGTTTGTTACAACAGAATCGAGGTAAAAAATTAGGGCACCACCTTTGACTACTCCATAGATGCTTTTGCGTTCGCGTGCTATCCAGACTCACGTTTACCTGAATTAGGTGCGAAAAGTCATTGTGTGAAGCTCCGGATGTGATCAGACAAATTTTAACAGAACCACGCCCTTGGAACACATTCAATACTTGTGCGAATTCGCCATTATGCTTGAAAACGAGGTGTTGTGTCCAAACTACAATGGTTCTGCATGTTTGGAACAAGCGCGCTTTCGCGTTTGCGTTGTTAAAACTGATGTTAAAACGAGGCATTGTGTCCTAAGCAACAATGCACAGCAATCATTATTGCAACGTCACCAAAGTATGCAAGTAATGAATTGTGGTTCATACCAGGTAAGCCAAAACTAGCGTAAGCAAAATTTTACATCATTGTCATCTTACTGGGGAAACATACTCACCGGTTGCACTCATAATGCACCACGAGAATTGCACGGGATTTGCCGCACTTGTCCGCTACACTCGTCTCCAACGCAGTTACTTCGTGTGCTCCCAGAAGATAGAGACACACCGAACGGTCTTTACAGTAGTCGCGCATCGACCTCATAATCATATCGTCGGTGACATGCACGGAACATTGGCTCGCAATCATGCAGCACTCGTTTATGCTGGCAGAATAAGAGCCACCCGGAAAAAGGCATGTGTTAGTGTCCACGTTAAAAGTTACGTAAGCAAACAAAGGCCTGATGTAGAACTTGGTCTTGGTGTTGCTGCCCGAGCACCTCATGCACACCGTCTGCATTTCATCACCCAAACAACTAAAGGTCCCTACAAAAAGAACACAAAAGCTTCAAAACAGTGCCCATGGAAGGCACAAATGCCATTTACCGCTAGTCAATCTGTTTATCCTAACTAATAACTCAAAACGAAAGAAAAGATGGCATGGACGCATCTGAATGCCGCGTACACACGCGCGCACTCATCGAACCATTGAAACAGAAATGAAAAACTCATATTATGCCCGGGAATTAGCTACGTTATACTTACGAATCGTTTTACCAGTAGTCAGGTTATGCATCGCCTCTTGTTCCGACCATTGGAAAGACGGCACCCCGTAAAACACACCCAGTGTGGCTGAAATGAGGCGGGTTGGTTAAAATAACGGGTTAAAAATGATAGCCTTTCATAATTTAATGATTTAGTTAAATTTAGTATGGAGCTTTTAGCATTTTTTCATCGATATGCCATCGAAATTTGGAAGTTGATGTTAAACGCCGAACATTCTTATATTTTGGTGTCACTTTGTCACAAGGAATTTCCGCAGGTAAGCCAATAAGCCTAAATGTATTCGGGAATTGACGGTTTAGTAGAAAGACTTTAAGAACGCCAAAAAAACACAATCACAACAAAAATAACAACGTCAGGTGTGCAAACAAAACTTCGTGAACCCTCGAAACAAGAACTCATGACTTTTACACAAAAAGTGGTTCTTGCGATACGCGGACTATTCCGCGAGGGCAAGGGCTGGGAGGATTGGGGGGTGGGGGTGTGTACATTCATTCATACATTCATAGTTTTTTACATGTATTTCGAATAAGTAAAAAATGTAAAGCACAGTGTTTGTAGAGAATATTATTTCAAGAAGGCAGTTTTATAAAACGCAAAACTATATTTCTCCATGGACCCTTCTCTGGCAAGGGATAATGGAGTCATCTGTCCCCCTTTTTTGTTTTTTTTTCTCGAAAACGTACATCACTTGCCAAAAATCAAGAACCGTCAGTTGCTGCTCATTTTCTGTTTTTTTTTAAATCATAGATTAGTTCATATTTACATGTAGTAGCCCTGTCCGTGGAGGAGACCCGTTGACGGCATCCATGCGGCCACACCTTTCGTGTCTTTATTGAACTATTTAAAGGGCACCAAACCCGGTTTTGTCCTATTAATAGATATTAGAAATAACGTTATCAGATATTTCTCTGAAACAAAATAATGCTCTGTAATTCTCGACAACCTTAAAATATTTCGAGTTGAATTTGAAAATTCCTTACAAAGTCTGCTAAATGGAAAGCGTGACCTACGCTTTAGGCGAGTTCCACGATAATTGTAGGGAAAGACCACTCATCAAGAAACACAACAGTGTCAGTATCAGTTTTTAGTTGCATTCTGCTTCTATCGCTCAAAATGGACGCCAATGATGAATTAGCATATGACAGAACGAGGATTGGTTGAAATCATCAAAAACGAGGTTTAGCATCCTTTTAAGGGAGATATGGCCCAATAATCAGAGTTTAAATACATTCAAACTGATAATAAATTATGTGGAGGGCACTCAAATAACATTCATGGGCGCGCGAAAACAGAGCTCCGGAATTGCGTCGGGAGCGTCCGCCAAGAACCGTCGTCTGCCATGAACGTTTTACATCACAAAATAAGGTCCTTGAAATTGTGATTTTGGCGTTTTTTGGCATTTTCTGTCGTCAAATCACTACTCGAAGTCAATTTGAAATGATCATATGAAAGAAGGTATTCAAAGATTTGTTAGATGCTGATTTCGTGAAGTTCCATGCACATTTGAGTAGAAAATTCTGGGCAAACAGATTTTGAGTGTCCAGCCTTTATGTTTTCTTAGTTTTGAGTGACGTCAGTGGTGATCGGGGAACAGATAAACTCAAGCGCCTTTGCTCACGACACGGTGTGTTGAATTAGCAGCGGTACAATTTCGGCGTTTTTTTATCGACGTGGTTTGGAGTTGCCATGAGTGTCGAGACAAGCTGGAGTCACTTTAAAATTTGAAACACGTTTTACTATAGTGAACATTGAGCAAAAATCCAGTGCAATCTAATGAACAATTTTATCTGCACAATAAAGTGCTTCGAGAATGACACTTGAAGAATAAAAACATGTGGTACTTACCCCAAAAGGCTTTATAATCCCAAATAGTGATGTAATTTCACTTTTGAAAATGAAGTGCACCATTTGTGCACAGGCGCTTGAGTTTATCTGTTCCTCGATCGCAAATGACGTCACTCAATACTATGAGTCATCGGGAAATTCGAGCGCCTGTGCATTTGTGCTGCGAAAAAGTTGATTTGTTAACGTGATCTCTTGTGCAACGACTGAAGAAGTGACATCACGAGCGTCACTTTCTCATTAGCCTACGCTGTATAAGTATAGCGGGTGTAATTACAATACAAAACTGCTATTATCGTCGACGGCTAACCCTAGTTCAAAGTATATACAAGGCAACAGGGAAAAAGATCGTGGGACATCTGTAGCAGTAGACTTTGTGCGAATCTGTATAAGTATACAGCTCTGTATAAGTGTACAGCTCTGTATAAGTATACAGCTCTGTATAAGTATACAGCTCTGTTTAAGTATACAGCTCTGTATAAGTGTACAGCTCTGTATAAGTATACAGCTCTGTATAAGTATACAGCTCTGTATAAGTATACAGCTCTGTATAAGTATACAGCTCTGTATAAGTATACAGCTCTGTATAAGTATACAGCTCTGTATAAGTATACAGCTCTGTATAAGTATACAGCTCTGTATAAGTATACAGCTCTGTATAAGTATACAGCTCTGTATAAGTATACAGCTCTGTATAAGTATACAGCTCTGTATAAGTATACAGCTCTGTATAAGTATACAGCTCTGTATAAGTATACAGCTCTGTATAAGTATACAGCTCTGTATAAGTATACAGCTCTGTATAAGTATACAGCTCTGTATAAGTATACAGCTCTGTATAAGTATACAGCTCTGTATAAGTATACAGCTCTGTATAAGTATACAGCTCTGTATAAGTATACAGCTCTGTATAAGTATACAGCTCTGTATAAGTATACAGCTCTGTATAAGTATACAGCTCTGTATAAGTATACAGCTCTGTATAAGTATACAGCTCTGTATAAGTATACAGCTCTGTATAAGTATACAGCTCTGTATAAGTATACAGCTCTGTATAAGTATACAGCTCTGTATAAGTATACAGCTCTGTATAAGTATACAGCTCTGTATAAGTATACAGCTCTGTATAAGTATACAGCTCTGTATAAGTATACAGCTCTGTATAAGTATACAGCTCTGTATAAGTATACAGCTCTGTATAAGTATACAGCTCTGTATAAGTATACAGCTCTGTATAAGTATACAGCTCTGTATAAGTATACAGCTTTGGAACGATCTGTGTAAAAAGTGAGCAAAACAGAATCTTCATCAAAGTTAATGTCATAGTAGTTTGTATCCTTGGCTCAAAGTTGAAAACTAAATATACAGCTTTGCGCAGATGTGGGTAAAAAAATGACCAGATAAAATGTCACACAAAATTAATGTCATTAAAAACTACACTCTTCCTTGAGTAAACTAAATTACTTAACGGTGGTGTAAAAATGGCGTTCTACCGTTATTCACCCCGGCCAAACCGCGATCGAGAACGAAATTTGGCGCGAGAAGCGAAGCCACGGCAGGCAAGGTAAATTTGATGAATGGCGTTCTTTTTACTTCCAATGTGAAAACAGAGACATGAGTTCAAGGCGTAACACATTGAGGAAGCACAGGTAGAGGTTTAGGCTAGTGTCTCTTCCAATTATAGGAGAAAAGTTACGTTGACAGAGGCACCGCTTAAGCCCAAGGTGATTTGTATGTCATTTTGGTAAATTGCCGTTATTTTTGGCACTAAATCAATGAATTGACCATGGAGTTATGAAGAAATGACGCGTGAAAATATAACGCAACGCTTGTTTTTTTGTAGTTTTGTCAGGATCTCTGATTTTTCGACGGTTTTCTGCTGAAAGATGCGATCTAGAACGCAACGATAAGCGATCGAGAACGCAAAATTGTGTTTGTTTATGCGATCGGGAACGCATCGTAATGAACTTTTTACTTATAAAACGTGGAAAAGGTTACAAATTAAGTGTGGTGCAATGAATTAATCACTTTTTGTGTCATAACTTACTGGGTTATTACACGGTTGTATCTGCCATTCGAGGTTAATATTGTGGTATATATATATCATTAAAACACGACTTTGATCTGTTTTTACTAGTTTAATCTCAGTTCTTTCCAACTCTCTAAATAGAGATCTTGTCTTTACATCGCAACAGTGCAACAAAAATCCAAACGACATCAGTAGGTAACATATTTTAAAAAGCGACATTTCGAGACACATATCTCATCTTCAGGCTTCTATTTACAACTAGTTCACAGTGAAACGCACATCAGAAATGACAAATGCAATATAACACGTGAAGTTGGCATGCGCAACTATGACGATAAAAACATATATAAATATACATACGTTGCTGAGCAACATAATCTATAGATCACTGAAATAAGAAAGAGTCCTTCGAGTTCCAGAGATAGCTGCTCGTTCAAACTGGGTTTTTCTAACATTATTAGAAGCGACTCTAATGTTCGTAACCTATGTACATCATTGTCAACAATTTCCTGACGAGTTATTTTGCGACCATGAAATTTTGAAAATGGTCTTTTATGGAACCGTTTTTAGATGCATTGAAAGTTGCCGTGACAAGGAACATATTCTGTGCCCAATGTAATTTTGTTTCTGATGTGGACGAAAACATTCAACCGCGGGACAATTAAACTCATAAACAACATTACATCTAGAAACAGTGCGGACCTTCTCAAGACTAATATTGTTTCTCATCACTAAATTAGATGTCTTCATATTCTTGTTATAAATAATTACATCTAGTTTGTCATTAGGACTAATAACTCTTACATTATTATAGATTATGTTCTTTAGGACTTGTTCATCTTGTACATAACTTTTGGACATACAGTTTTTGTAGAACAGTTTTTTAACATTAGGCCTACCAGTAAATGGTTGTACGCGATAACGTTGTTCAATTTTTGAGACAAACCGATTAATATGCTTATCCACAAATGAATTTGTGTAACCATTATTTATTAGAAGTTGTTGGACTTCACTAATGAACAGTTTCCAGTCTGATGAAATATTGTGAGCTCTCTTTAAAAGATTGACTAAAACAGCTATCTTTTAACGCTCAGGACAGTCACTATCAGCATGGAGACAAACACCTTTGTCAGTAGGCTTGAAACCATAGATATCATTATTAACAATGTATATAATCATCCAAATTTGAAACCTCCTGAAATTCCTAAGGACATACTTAAAGAAATGCTATTAACTTGAACTACGACGGTACCATTTCGACATGTAAATGGTAAACTATTTTTACAGAAAGATGGTGTTAGTATGGGTTCCCCATTAGGCCCAACGTTCGCTGAATTTTATACGTCAGAAGTTGAAAAACGAGTTAAATCTAACATTTACCACATTCCTATAGATGTTCGATTTGTTGATGATATTTTCGTCTATTGTAATTTTGATGAAATGGTATCGCTTAAGACTGTGCTTGAGCACCAGTCAATATTGAAATTCACTCATGAAACATCTATGAATGATAAGATACCATTTTTAAATGTACTTATATGTAACTCAGACACAAGATTCATCACATCAGTTTATCACAAGCCTACTGACAAAGGTATTCGTCGACTTGAAAACAACACGCTCGTGCAACATCTTTCGAGAGATGGTGTCAACTTCGCCGAGGAAAAATTTACTGATCAATTCAGTTTTGCTGGTAACCCAATATCAAAAAAGTATAAATAAGTAGAACCAATTCCGATATTTTGTTGTCCTACATCCAACAAACAACAAATATGCATATACATATGAGGTAGTCCGAGAATTTCCTCCCCAGTGGGTGCGAAGATATGTTTCTCAGTACACTTACATTCATTTATGCCTTGTCTTCAAACTTTGTTATTCCAAACAGTCCTAAAATTGACTTTCACGAGAAATTATCTACATATTTTAGAGGATGTAACCCTCGAGTCAATTGAAACCTTAAGTAAAGGATAATGGGGTTATAATACAACTTACAAGTCTATGGGGACTGTTAGGTGAAAACAAAAATGACCGCTAGTCGAAAGATCTCCGGCCAGGAGTGACCAGTTTACTCCTTGGAATGCTATGGTTCGCGAGAATAGGTCAAAATCACAAGTGGATACATATATGAAATGGGTTCAAAAACCCGCGATTGACGAAGTCACATTTTGTCCTTACACGATTTGTGACTGAGCCTGTTATGTGGCTATAGGTTCCTCGAGAAAACTGGCGGAACTAGTGTGATAGAATTCGACGTGTAGTTCACTGAAGTTAGTGCTACCAGTCGGCCGTAAACACTTCCTCTGCTACCAGACGACATCCGGAATTATAGCACGTCCACGCTTCATTCTTGGGCCAGTGATTACATTTCTGGACGTACATGCGAATATTGTATGAGCCAGCAGGAAGATTGCAGAAGCCATCGACTGGTAAAGAAATGATCCAATACTAATTAATTATGAATAAAGTAATGCATAAATCTGTTTGGCATGAGGAAATCAGATGTTTTCAGTTTCATATTTAAAGAGACATTATCGTTTTTACGGCCAAAATCCCCATTTTTGGGATTGTTGCTAGTTGCGGTAGATTTTCTGAAGTTGTAATGACTACACCTTTACAACAAGAAAATTTGTTTTTTTGAGATTTTGTTACAAATCGCCAGTTCTCGTCGATGTTTTCTAGACACTTGCTGAGAACAATGCCGGTGAATTTACCGGTTAAGTACGTCTAAAATAATGTAGTCATTTATCAACTGCGGTTTGACTCGTCCACAAAGCGTTTGACTGTGAATACGCGTGTGCCTGGTTCATAAAAATTACTCTTCTCGACGATAATGTCACTTAAATGCCCGATTGGTTACAAGTCTCAGCAATTTCCATGAATTTTGTGCTAACGTTACGAGTACCTTTATTGACAAGTCTGTACATAGACAAATGCGTACAAAACCGTAGAAATACTGAGTTGCTAAACTGTCGTAAAAGAATATATTTTCTAAAAGCAGAAAACCAGTAGAATATATTTTTGACTTAAAGGGTCAATATCCATTTTACGACCGAAAGGCGCATACTTGGTGTTTCTGTAGGACGGGGTAGATTTCATTTGCGTTGACCAGAGCTATAAAACAACCAAATCCGATGTGCTTTTGCGATCTTATTACTGACATACAGTCGGGAAATTGAGACCCCTGTCTTCACTAGTTCAATTCGCTTGCACTTTACCTGCATAGCGTCACACAGCGACCGTGAGATATTATATTCCACAATAAATATATACTGAGTTAAAATCTGGTTTCATAGACATTTGGCTAAATATACAGACTCGTCAACAAGCTCTACACAACTTTAAGCAAACAGAAAAGTACATGTGCATTCATAGCAAAACAACAACATAAATATACCATCAAGCATTTGGTATAAATATTTCAGATGAAATCTAAAAATGCTGTTTCAGTTTTCTTAATTTGCTACCATCCTGACAAAGGATCGACTTTTAGATGTCTTTTAACTTGTAAAGACCTTGGTTTCACCGAATGTTTGACGTCGAAAATCGGTAATTTGTATACAAATCACAAAAACGCATATCGAATTTTGTTTTTATATAGCTCTGGTGAAATGTAATAATCTCAAGAAGTCTAACCTATCTAACAACTATCCCCAAAATGCGTTTTGTCGGTCGCAAAACCCCGGCCACAGTATACCGTCCATTTAAAAAAGAATTCCACACATGGTTTTGTAGCTAATAAAGTAAAAAAGTAGTTGCAAACATCAGGTGAAAAAATATCTCTGGAAATTGTGGCAAACACCATGAAAATCAAGATTTTAAAGAAAACACAGTCACGTGATTACGCAGACTTGCCTTCAATTTTGTTAGCAAAATGAAATTCGGTGATCACCAAGAATTTTAAAACATATATAGCGTTATATTTAGCGATTAATACTTAAAATGTAATCTATGAAATTTGATCCTTAGAAACTAAATTGTCTTTGGGAACGAGAAGAACGCAGAGCGGCGAAATGCGCCCACGACTGCACCTCAAATGGTATACTCCAGTCGGTGTTCATAAGTATCTTAAAAATAGCCATTAGATGATGGTGCAATAATGTCAAACACATTGAAATAGAAGGCGTCGTCCGCTCCCCAATAGAAAACCATTTGTCAAATTTCATGAAAATCCGTCAAACTAGGAATTCCTAAGATGCATTGGCAAACGTAAAAAATAAATTGTCGCTAGGTGGCATTGCGATAGTGCGATCCTCCCATGTATTGCCATAAGTCCCAAAGTTCTTCTAAGGGGTTTAAGAGAAACAGCCGTCTGAAAATCATCAAATCGTACTCTTGTCAGTGGGGCTCATTTGCAAATTTTCGTAACGATCTTTCCTGTTCCTGGGGTGTATGCCTTGTCGGGGCGGAACAGCTTGCGTATCTCCGTGACCTCTAGAGCTTTACCGGCGGGAGTTTAAAACTCCTGGCAGGGCTACCCATGCCGGGCAGGTTGAAAGGTAGAGATCAGACGAAATTCACCCCCAAACACTACCTAAGGTCACACTAGGGTTGGGCGTAAGGCCAAATCCCTTACCCTGTAAATCATTGCTCCTGTTACCTACGAAAAGGACAACTCTTACATCAAAACCTGGGCAGACTGGGCTCATCAGCCATAGAAGGCAACCAGTTTAGGAGAAGGCCACTCCGAAATGAAACCATGTGCTGCCACGAAAACGGAGCATGTCGGCTAATGACAGCGAGCACCTTCTGTACCTGTACCACCTTCCCTGCAGAAGAGAACTAGACATGCACGTATTTTACCCATCATGGCCATGCAAACGGATATTAGACGGTATGGTGCTCGTCCCGTGGTTCGCCAGGCGGTGACAGCGCCGGTTCCTCAGCCACGAAAGGACCCACCTTTAGCGAATGGTGAGGCGAATCCAAGACTCAACCGAAGGCAGCAAAGCTCAGTGCTAGCTAGCCAACATAGTCAGTCGGAAACATAAGTTGCTCCGCTTGTCTTCGCACAGTGGAACGCTGAGGGTCTTCGCAAGAAGAAACCCGAGCTCCAAGATTTCCGCCGTAGAGAGCAAGTGGACATCATCTGTATCCAGGAGACACACCTTCATTGCTTCTTCATCAGAGGTTACGAGCTCTTCCGACATGACAAAATCAACTGTTCCAACGGAATGGTCACAAACCAGCTAGGAGGGAGCGACCACCTACCAGTGACTACTAGAACAACCCTCCGTCACAAAAAAGAGCCTAGCTGGAACTACAAAAAGGCAAACTAGACGAAGTTTAAAAAAACTGACAGGCACACTCTGCAGAAAAACCACCATTGACTCAAAGCAAGACATCATTATCAAAGTCAGGCGGATTTCCAACTGCATGCTCCAGGCGGCACGTCAGAGCATTCCAAGGGGAATACGAAGAGACTACAAACCATACTGGAGTGACCACCTGCAGAGTCTCCATGACCAAGTAACATCAACAAGACAGCAACTTGAAAAAGACCCATCCCCAGAAAACACAGCAATCTACAACCATGCAAGAGCTGCATTTGATGAGGAAAAACCAACAGAAATTCGCAAATCCTGGCACGAAAAGACCAGCTCTCTAAACATGGAGAAAGACACAGGGAAACTCTGGCAGCTCACAAAGACCCTAAACGACAACCACCAGTGCACTCCAATAGTAACGCTCCTAAAAGAAAGTGGACAGACTTACACTGGGAGGAGAACCGCATCCCTGCTTGCTGAGAATTTTAGAGATGACAGTCTCCTGGACATTCCTAGGCAGAAAACAGCAGAAGTCCGAACAAAGAAAACAGAGGAAATGAGAAAGAGGCAACAACAACAAACTGTCAGCATGACTAACGACTTCACCATGTAAGAACTGAACAATTTCATCAGACAACTCAAGACCAAGAAGGCACCCGGAAAGGACGGCATCAGCAATGATATGATTCAACACCTTGGCAGTCTCACCAAACAGAAGCTTCTGGATATTTACAACCAGTCTTGGAGAATGGAGTTTTTCCAGTCAGCTGGAAGGAAGCCATAATCATTCCAATCTTAAAGAAGGGGAAGGACAGGCACAGCAAGAGCAGCTATCGCCACATCAGCCTTCTCAGCTGTACCGGCAAACTCATGGAACGCATGATCAACAAACTTCTGCAATATCACCTAGAAAAGAGCGGACTTATTAACCCCACCCAGTCAAGGTTCAGAAAGAACAGAAGCACAGAGGATCAGATCACACTCCTCACCCAAGACATAGAAAATGACTTTCAGCAGAACATGAAGACACTAGCCGTCTTTGTGGACCTATCTAAACCTTCGATAAGGTCTAGAAGGAAGGCTTACTCCTCAAGCTCCTCCAAAAGCAAGTATGTGACAAAATGTATGCGTGGATTAATAGTTACCTCTTCCAAAGATCTGCGCGCGTAAAGCTGGAAGGACAGACAAGCAAGCTGATTAGGACTAGGGAAGGAGTACCCCAGGGCAGCATAATATCGCCTACACTCTTTGTTGTATTCATTGATGACATTGATGACCACCTGTCTACGCACATTTCAGGGATTATCCATGCAAATGACCAGGCTGTATGGACAAAAGCAGAATACATCACCACAGCAGCTTACAGAATGCAGGGAGCCATAGACATCAACCTAAACTGGGTAAAAGAGTGTGTGGTCATGATCAACAGGACCAAAACAGAGGCCACGTGCTTTCCCATCTACCCCAAAAAAGAAGAGTTCTCGCTCCAGCTAGAAGGCCAGAATTTTCCCCACCAAGAAACCCCAACCTACCTTGGGGTTAAACTGGACAAGAGGCTTACTTGGTCCCCTCACATTGCTGCCATGCGCAGCAAAGCTACAAAGAAAATTGCTGTGATGAAGAAACTTGCTGGTACCAGTTGGGGTGCAAACACGAAGATCTTGATCCAAGTTTACACGGGATCTGTCGGACCCCAGGTGGAGTATGCCTCTAACGCATGGTCTACAGCTGCCAAAAACAACACAGACAACTTAGCCAGGGTCTAGAATATTGGTCTGTGCTTAATCACAGGTAGCATGAAGACCACCCCCATCACGAAAATGGAGAAGACGACAGGCTTAAGCTCATTGGAAAAAAGACGGGATGAGAAACTCCTGAGACAGGGCGAAAAGATTAAGCGGCGTCCATCACATCCACTGCACTCCAAACTCCAAGTCCCGACCAAAAACCGCATGAAGAGGCAGAGCCCAAACCACCTCATCAAGGCACTTTAGCTGAAACATCAACCTCTGCTATCCTCAATCAACCAACCACTAGAAATGCTCCAAGACTTTGAAGAATGGTCCCTGAACGTTCCCCACATCATTCTCGACATCCCTGGGATTAAAGCAAAGAATACACAACTGGAGACAGTCCTGAAGGCCCTCACCCTAGAAACCCTAGACAGAGACTACCCTACCACCACCTGGACCCGAGTTTATACAGATGGCTGTGCAGAGAATGTTTTCAGAAATGGGGGAGGTAGGGTATTCATCAAATACCCAGACGGCAGCAATCTGCGCAAGTCCATTGCCACTGGCCTTCACTCCACCAACTACAGAGCTGAGGCAAATGCCCTATACCTCGCAGCCCAGATACTCAACCAGCAAACGAGGCTCCCGGATCAGACAGTCTTCCTTACAGACTGCCGATCTCTTGTACAGAGCCTCCAGACAACAGAGAGGGACCAGATCCTGCAATCCATCAAACAAGAGATGTACATTTTCAACAGGAAAACCAGTGTTGTGCTGCAATAGATTCCCTCCCACTGCGGCATCAGCGGCAACGAGGAAGCAGACAGACTCTCCAAGGCAGGAAGCAAACTGGAGCAGACATCACACCCATCATCATATGGAGAAATAAAAACCCTCCTACGAAGTCACTTTAGAAATGCCTGGAGGGTACGTCTACATCTGGGGACCAGCTTGACCGGCAGGAACAAGTCACTATCTTCAGGCTAAGAACCGGCCACTGCCAGCTGCTCTCCCACATGCATCGCCTGAAAATCTCTCCACAGACGAGTGCCCCTGTGGCACTGGCCCCCAGACACCTGAGCATTTACTGCAGAGCTGCTCTATGTTCGATTACTTAAGGCGCCAGACATAGACCAGTCCGGTGGAACTCAAGGTAAAACTGTGGGGCCCGACGGCATCATTGCGGCGAACTGCAGACTTCGCCCAAAAGACCAGACTGACTATCTAAGCTACATGGCTGGGAACGCTGAAGAAGAAGAAGAAGTAACGATCTTTCGGGTGATTTGGCGGAGAGAGAGACAGACGACTAAAATAATAAAAATAGCAACTATGTGGCGCAAAAAACGTCTAGTCCGGCAAAGGGTCATGGCGACGCTGAAGTCGGCGCATATCAACCACGTGGCGCAAAGTACTTCAAATCCATCAGGAAAATTTCATGAAAAACCATCAAGGAACCCTGAAGAAACAGAGATAACATTAACAATCAACAGAGTCACAAGGGAGGATAGGGGTAGTCCAGTGGATCCAGAGTCAGATGTAAGGGGGGCATGACCATGAAAGTTCTCCGAGATTCCATTTGGCAGTTTGGGGGTGCGAATATCTGACAGGCAAAATCCTGGCTAATGCTCTGCCCTGGTCCCCCTAAATCAAAATCCTGGATCCACCACTGAGATCCGTCATCCGTCGTCAGCTTCATTGCAAATCACCTGTCGAATCCCCTTGAAAGAGGTTTTAAGAGATACAGCAACGGCGCTGGAGGCTTCAAGCCCAGGCAGAGTTGTCGGTAGCGCACAACCACGTTTGTATAGGTGGGTGCATAAAAAAATCGTAGTTCTTTATAGCACCTTGTGCAAAAAGAAAACATTCATTTCAGCAGTGCAACATTTCAGTATCTGAAAGTTTCTTTGGGGTTCAATAAACCATGTCTGCAATAAGCTGTTTCAAAGATGAGCAAATTTCGACATTTTTCTTACGTTATTCAAAACCTTTAATTTGACAGTAGGCTGTTTTGGAAGGTCTAAAATGGAAAAATCATAGTTGAAATGATGTTTATAACTGCAATCGATTTAGCAACAAGCTTTGCCGTATGCTGATTGTGCCTCTCTCCTAATAAGCAGCGCTAATTTTACGTTGCGTCGGGCAATCGTAAACTCATACATACTGACGGAAACGTGGTGATTGTTATCATGAAGCGCAATGCTCGTGTGCATAATGCGTTGGAAAACAACGCCAGCGATCGGTCCTGGGTTCGAGCATTCATTGCCGTTGAATGTCAGATACCATCGGGAACATCCGGGAACCATTTCCAATTCTCTGATGTCACCTTGGTAGTAAATGCGCAGTTGACTGAGTGACGACTGCTTCACGTACGTTACCGACTATAAGGATACAAAAGAAAGGAGTTTCTCAGTCACACACAAAACGGCTAAAAATCCGCCTTCCTTGACAAAACCAACTTTTGGTTCAGACCACTTACCATTACAAATTGGTTCAACATTCTAAAATAACAAAGCTTCCAGTTTCAAACACCAATGATCAAGAGAACCCTACCTCCATAGGTATTAAAGCGGCAGTAGCAATAAACCCGCCTTCTATCACAAATTTTTGATTCAGACCATTTCCATTTATGGAAACTGGTCTCAAACTGTTCATTAGTGGAGGTGATTTCAGACCGTTATTGTTTGCGACCAGGCTGTTCAGATCGGCTTGTCTCGGAATGTCATATAACACGGCGAGAATGGTCAGTTTATTACAAATCTAGAGGTCACTTCTCATCTGAGTAGGAAAAATTTGAGATCAATTTTATAGTGGAAAGTGAACTGAATCAAAGTTTGCTTCTTACAAGAAACTCGGGTTGATTTAAAAGCGTGAATTATACCTACAATGTAGAGTTCTCTGGGTGTTGTTTTTGACAAAACAGTAGTCTCGTCATATCTTGCTAGATTACCTGCGCGGAAATAGGCACATACATACTGCTAATCGGACTTACAATGAGGAGAATGGGTCCCTCGTCCGTGCCGTCGCTGAGCGACCACCACCACCATTGGTGTATGTTGTGTTCAGGTAAGCGATGTAGTTTGCCATCAGCAGTCATCACTGCAATAGTAAGAGATCTGAACAGAGACGGTAGTCTCACAGTAAGCAGGTAGCCATTGTCTGGGGGAGTAAAAGTTTGCGATAAATGTAGATGTAGATATTAAATGCTAATAACATCAAAAATCCTAACGCTCATTGTAGTGTGATGCGTCACGTACACATACGCGTATTATATTTCATTAAAGACACGACTTAGACGCGTATTAATATAACAAGTAGTACCGAAAAAACGAAGGTCTTGGATGTCAGTACATGGTGGCAGCGGTGGGATTTCGTAACTTTAACAAGCAGCAGACTGGTAATACTCATACTGACTTTAATCAACTCCTGCAACATTGACTCAAACTGTTCACAATAACGGATTTTATGTATAGCTTTTATGTTGACATTCCCGTTTTAGAGTCACAAAGTTTCGATAGATGGCGTCGCATAGGCCTGTCCTACGAATTGCAGTCTCGGACTGCACCATATGTATAGAACAATTTAAACCGTGGAAACAACGTGCACAATTTTTTCGGGGACATCCAAAAAAACCGGCGAAAAACTAGTGCTTTCCATACTTGAAGGATGATGAAGGTCTGAAAATATATAATACCTTCCAACTGACTGAAGATTACTCTAAACAACCGAACGTTTTTTGACAGATTTGAGGAGCGACTGTCCGCTGTCAAACCTAATTTCCGTGCAGTCAGACTGGACTTAAACTTTATGTATCAACAGCAATTTGAAAAGCTTGTTCAGTTTGTTACCAAATTTAAAACGAAAACTGTTAATTGTTAATTCGAACCACAAGAAGAGAAAGAACGCACTGTGGAACAAATCTTGGAGATCACACCTCTGGTCGATTTGCAGAAATGACTGCTGACCGAGAGCAAAGACGCTTCGTTGAGCGACATAAGCATATCAGCCATAGCAGGTCAGCCACTAAGGTCAATCATGAAGTCGGCGCCTTTAAGAAACCCGAACCCCGAAATACTTCAAACTCAAAAACACAGTCAGCCTGCAAATGTTGTGGCCTCACATACGCGGTAAGCAATTTTGTCCCGCTCGAGATGCAACGTGATATGCATGTGGTAACACCGGACACTGGTCTTCACTAGATCTGCACAAACCCATCCTGTCACAAAACCTTGACCGCCCTCAAACCACCAAAACCCAACACCTCAAACAACATTGTCATTTTCACAAGCTGTTCGAGGACAACGGTGAATACCGCAACACTGACCAAATTTCGACCGATGTTCAAGACATCGAGTACAACACTATACGTTCCGTTGGGGAGGAGAAGAGAACACAAGCTTATGTAAAGAGCCAGGTTAAGCGCCAAAGCGACTCAAGACTTTTCAACCGTATACTGCAAGGTGGACTCTGGTGCCGAGGGAAATACCCCCCCCCCCTTGCGAATTTTTCTACAAATGTCCCCTGAGCTTCTCAACGAACATGGATTCCCAAATGTTCAGAGAGAACATGTAAGCAGTACGGGCAACACATCTTCAACTGCTTTAAATGGCACCATCATCCAAGGTTAAGACAGCATCGCTCTTGACTGTGACTTCAGCCTAAACTTATCAAAACCAGATTCTATATAGTGAAGGCCGAGGGTACCATTTTTGTCTTTTGAAATACTCAATATTCTCACACTCAACGCCAATGTACAGTCGGTTGACTACAACACCAAATTACCAGAAAAAAACTCAAACACAGAGAAACAGACTATTCAGCCCCAATTACCCTCTGATATCATTTCTTTTAAGGACTTAAAGTATAGGTATCCCAACAAGTTTGTCAGAATTGGTAACCTACCGGGAAAGGTCAAGCCTGACGCAACACCGTTCACAGATCCTCCCAGAAAATACTTCATCCACATACGTGATTGACTCCGTGAGGATAAGATGCAGAGCCAATAAGTTATATCCCAAAATGCAATGAACATTCAGAATGGTGCAACAGTGTGACTACGGTGATCAATCCCGACGAGTCGTTGAAAGAGTGCTTGGACCCGAAACGCTTAAAGGCAGCCACACAAAACGTCAACACCCGAAGAAATTACACATAGACTGAACGGTGCTAAGTACTTCTCAAAGGTGGATGCCAAATCCGGGTATTGGAGCATCAAGCTCGATGGAGCTAGTCAAAGCTTTGACCACATTCCGGACACCTTTCGGCCCATATAAGCACTTACGATTGCCAATGGGTCTGTCAGTTTCACAGGATTTATTCCAACAGCTTGTCGACCAAATCCTCGAACAGTGCCCTGTCGTGGTGTAAGGACGTACCGAGTGCGACCACGAACACAATCTCACCTGTCTAATGGATGTTGTATCCAAGAACTGTCTCGTTTTCAATAGCAATAAAAGTCACATCAAGAAACGGGACTTCACATTCTTCGGCATGGTATGTGGAATCGATGGCGTTAATTCTGGCCCTAGAAAGGTCGACGACCTCCAGACCGTGCTTCAACCAACCAACAGAACTGAGCTACAAAAATTCATGGGTCTCATCACTTATCTGTCTCCATTCAATCAAAATTTGTCCCCACATGCAGAACCACTGAGAGCATTGCTCTACCAAGATGTTCCGTTTGACTGGGTCGGACGACTACACGCATATCTACAAATCACTCAAGTCGACTATTTCCAAAGACGCTTGTCTGAAGAACTAAGATAATAGAGCCCCAACCTTCCTTATAGTTGATTCTAGCCTTCAAGGCCTGGGTGCAGCGCTGCTTCAGCCAGACAAGCTCAATGATAATCACTATTCCAAACAATATCGTCCTGTAGCTTTTGCAAATCGCTAACTCAGACACAGCGAAACTACGCCGCTGCTACCACACCTATCTATACGAAAGACCATTTACCGTGATTTCGGATCACAGACCTCTTGAAATGACTTGGAACAAACCAATAACAGCAGCTTCACATCGACTACAAGCGACGCGTCTCAGTTTACAAGGGCATAACTTTATCATAATGTACTTACCGGGGAAAGACATTGGTATAGTTAATGCATTCATCCTACTACAAGGAAAGATTGTCTAGACCTCGATATACGCGTTGAAACTCTCCACACTCTTTGCACATTGAGAGAAATGATCTCCGGTGGTTGGCCAGACGCAGACAGACGCGTCCCGGGCCACATTCGTCAGGTTTGGTCACATTATGATGAACGATGGTGTCATCATGAAAGGAGGAGTGATGATACCAGAACCAATCCATCCACAGATACTGCCTAACCTGCACTCCGGGCGCCTTGGCAATAGAAGAACACAACTCCGTGCACGAAAAGATATCTTTTGGCCGGTCATAAACATCGTCGACCTGTGCAAACCCTATGATGTCAGGATTAACAACCTAACCCAAAGAAAGAAGCTCTTCTGCAGACAGAACTGTCCTCCTGTGCATGGACCTCTTCCAGATTGAAAACAAACACTACTTGATTCTCTTAAACTACTATTCCCATTAGTTGAGTTACTCCCTAGTCCGACAACCTCGTCTGTTATAAAGAAGTACTGCAACCTCGTGGGCATTTCTGATGTAATCTATTTTAGTGTGAGCGATCATCTATTAGTATATTTTACACGTAATTTACACAGAACGCCCTTAAGTGCCCACAAAACTATTGACGTAAGATCGCTCGAGAATATTACTCTAAAGTGCTTCTACTCGATGACAGGCTCAGCATTGATTGGGAACCTGTCCTGTAGTGAAGAGATAATCTCTTCCTAGTAGTACCTACAAAACGAAGTTATTGTGTGTCATAACACTCATTTGTGCAGTTGGAAAAAGGAACCTATTTGACAGTTTCGAACTTCAAAGTGAGCCCTTCTCTAGGGAATTTTGCCAGGAAAGGGATCTTTTTGTAGGTATATTTTTCAAAAAAGTACCTTTTGTTGGGAAAATGGTCGAGAAAAAGTCACTCTTCTGGGCGGCACATTCTGTGTACTTGTTATATTATAGTACCCTCAGAGCCACAGTTAGGTGACAGGGAGGTGCGTGCCAGTGACTACCGCAAACAAACACATGTATCCGTTGAACCGTTTCAGTATCTTAAGAAGCGCAAAGTAATGCTTAGTATGGGTAGGTTGGCTGGTAAAATAACTTATTTTTCCACTTCACAGGAGTGTGGCGATTTCGAAAGAATTTCTTTCGAAGCGCGATATTCAAATTAATACCTTTGAAGTCGAATGTGGAAGATGATTTACTTATGAAAAAGGTACGAGCCTGTCTATTCTGTAAACAATTTAAAAATATAATATCCTTTTATGCATTCACTAATTTAGAACGCAGGATGAGTTTCGAGAGTCGAAACCTGTCAATAGAATAAGAAATTTAGCAACTTTTGTGCCTGCATTATAACACTGCTTACTTTTTTCTTTGTGTTTAAAGTGGGCGGGGCTAATGCAAAAACCTCATTACAAAGGGTGACAGCTGATTGACTACCCATAACGCCACTAAATACAGTGGCCAATTTAGGTGGTGGTCGTGGTCTTGCGTTAAAAGCCGTTTGACGAAGTTTTCAATTAAAGTGAAGCATGAAGAGTGTCTTTAATGCTTTTGATAAATAAAATGAAAGTAATTGTTGCTTTTATTCAATGAGTTGACGAAGTTTACAGAATCATTGCTCAAGTCGTTACTACCGTTATGTAGAAGACCAAATTATCCAAATTTGGAGCCCGCTACTGTGGGAATGAGTGCTATAAGTTTACATGTATATGACATTTTCTTTTAAGTTGGCCAAAGGTAGAATTTTGAAATGCTTTATCAAAGTTTTGATCTCATTGAATAAAATATCCTGCTTCACTATATAGTATGGTAGCCAGGGTAAGACTATTAAGTCTTAAAATGAGTGTGGTTCACCCCTTATTGTGACGCGGCAATTTTTGACGTGTGCCAGGAGAAAGTTTTCGACTAAACGCACCAGAAAACTCTTCCGGGAGACGCGGGTTTTCATAGAAACAGGAAAACGAAAATGGCTTGATAATAATAGGAAGGGATGAGGTATAAAGAACAGTTAATAATTCTACTTGCTCCACTAGAGTTTAAATACCTGTGTTGAGCAACTGATCTCTAAACGCATGTATCAACTCAAGTATTTCAACTCTAGTGCAGGCAATTCAGCGTTCTGTGAACATTTTAACACTAACCGAAGCATTTTTGACAGCAATAACGTCATAACTTTGGATCAAAACTCTTGCTCCAGAACCATTGACTCGTTGCCCCAGAGGTCAGAAGTCATAGACAACACTGATTGGGCACCAATTTTCGCAATCTGTGCCGGGTAGCAAGAAACAGTCCCAAATGGGGATTTAACTAAGTTTCCAAAATCTTTTGCCTATTTGCGTCTTTGCTCACTCACAGATGTAATCTTTTTCTATTATTTTTTCTTTGTTATGGCGTCCTCTTTGACTAAAGACACTTTCTAATAATATAACTAAAACTGAGCCCTGAATTCAATGAAAATAAATAGGGACTTAGTGCTTAAGTTAGGAGAGTTACATGAAAATATCGCATTACATTTTCGATAATGTTGAGAATGCAACGTCGAGTTCACTCTCGATTTGTATCAAAGCCAAAAATTGACTTGGAAATGAAACTAAAACAGCGTAAGAAAGGGCAATCAGTGTTGTCACAAGTCCACAAATACGCATTAGATTTAAGGAACTGAGCTGAGTGCCTATTTGGGACTGTTTTATGCAACCGGCCACAGGATCCCAGCATACTATGATTTCGTTCTAGTTACACACCTGCTGTGACGTCTTGGTCATACCGTATTTCTTCTATGATCAGCCTACTCATTTGGTGCCATCCAGTGTGAACCTCCGGAAAATGTTCAAATTGCTGAACATAAATCTGCACAGATATCAGCCCGGCTCTAATATTGTTGCACATGCCTGTCACTGAAAGAGATTTAAATGTGGACAACATGACGACCGTCGGACATCTGAGTATGAGTTCGGCAAAATAATTTCTTAGATAAACGACGCTGAACTTAACCTAAACAATGTTAAAGCTAGTCTTTACTCGTATACAGACGAGTTTTTCAAGGATTATTTTTACTCAAGTTTTCTTGCATATATATGCATGGCGTCAGAGCGTCACTTATAGACGGAGGCGACTACCCAACACGTGGTCATGTGTGTAGAAGTTTTGATGTGAAACAGCGCACAACTTTTCATTTTGTTCATAGAGTTTTCGGCATTGTAGAATAATGGCAACGAGTTCAATGACGTTTTCACTACCAGACAAGACCCATTGAGTTCTATACAGTGCCTCCTTACGAAATATATACTATGTAGCTAGAAAAAAGTGTAGCAGAACCATCTTCAATCGCATAGAAATTTGTTTATTACTTATCAAAGGTCAAAGGTTACAAGACTGTCACTCAAATCGAATCTCCCGCCAGGCAGAGCAGTTCCGTGTCTATCCTCAGTCCTTTCGGTTTCCGAGTCTCCATAATATTGAGCCAACGAAACGTATAGAGCATAGACAGATAACGCGGAAAACGAAAACAAAAGATAGTATTGATCCTGAGGATTTGTGCGTCAGTACATGTAGTAATACTGGGCCCAGACAGTAATTATATTTGACGATCCCTGTGTGGATCCCGGAAAGAGGTCACGCCTCAGGTCAGCCAAAGGTTAAGGAGTCGTTGCCATTTTTTGCATACAAACTCCCGAGATGGCTAAAAATAAGCAGGCTACAGCACGTCGACATCAGTACTGCGCTATGAGGTAACGACAAGCCATAAAAAATCGAAAAATAAGCAACATAGATTCCCGTCCTAACTTGTGCAACTGACAAAACTTAAAATGGAAAAAGTACTGAATTGTACTTGTTAGCAGCTGCCCTTAATTAATATAAGTATGTGTCATCTCTGCGTGATGGTAATTCTACAATTCCATCATTGACGGAAACATTTCATAAAAGGCAAGTTTTAGATCTTTTGTGTAATGAATTTTGAAACTTGATGTTTTAAAGACAACCTTCGCTGTATTTTCATTCTAGCATTATAGAACCAATCCCATCATTTGAACTATTATCGTATTATTTCCCAAGAATTGAAATTATCGAAACCTATTGCGTAAATGCCCTTTGATTAAATTTGCCTTAAAATACATTTTTGTTAAGCTTATAAAGTGATGCGAAAAGTGTATACTTCAATAACGAGTGACTAAGGTTCTTTTTGATTAAATTCCAATGTTTTTGTGTTCACTTTGTCCTCCATCACTTGTCTTTTTGTATAAAATTAACTGAAACAGACTCTTTCTTGAATGTAAGTATAGACGCTATTTCCTTTTAAACGGAAGCCTTTATTGATTCCCCCTCCAGAATTTTTTAGTTTCAGCACCTTTAGATAAGTCTGTGGCATTCCCACTCTTCTGTATACCTTTTCTACTAAATTTTGATTTCTCATCTTCCCCTTCCACGTAATACAGACGGATCACGTATGGTGAATAATCTTACCCGTGGAAAAACGATGAGCAAGTTAGGCGAGGATTCAGATGAAATTCAAAATAACATCAAGAATCAGGGTTATTAGTACTAAAAAGTTGTTTAATGTTCTTGGAAAGCCTTAAACAAGAACACCTAGAAGTACCCGCCTTCTTGAGAGAGTACCTTTTACCGACAGAGAAGCATTTCACTCTGACGGAGGAAAAAGATAAAGTCAGTGGTTCTAGACGGTACTTTGTTTAGTGTGATTTAATGTGACATTGAGGTACCAACACATCTGAGCGAGGATTTCTCCGAAATTCTCTAGATTTTTAAAAAGGCAAACATCGTGATCGACGACATTAGCCCTCACATGAAAGGACTTGCTGAGGAAAACGGTCTCTTGAAATCGCCTCGTCGCTCACCGATTGGAAGTTTTTTGGCTCGAACATTTTGCTGGCTACGCCGTTAACAAAATAGTATACATGCATGCTGCACGAACTGGACATGGCAACTATACATCAAGTGGTCGAGTACACGCCGAATGCGTGTCTCGAACACCTTGGAAACGACGTGGGCGACGCCAGACGAGAACGGAATGAAGACAAAACCAAAGCCATCATCGCCGACACCATGAAACTCCTGGGAAACTCGGGTAAATGCATCTTGTCAGTCTAACCTTAAATCCAAGAAAGAATGCTGTTTAGTTCTTAAACAAATGAGTTGCTTTTCTACGATGTGTTGTTACCGTGGTTGTATAACCCTTGTGTCTTTTCTTTCACCGTATGGTAAACCGAAGACAAACAAGGAAAACCACAGAGAAATCTTTTGTAGTGAGCACCAAGCGACACGCAAACCTCAGTTTTCGCGATTGTGTCACACCATTTATACTGACGTAGACGTTTTTGAAATTGAAATGAAGAAAAATAATCCATTACTTTTGATTTCCTGATTCAAACTGTGTACCAGTACGCGAAACTGCGCGTGCGTGATTTCTATTGCGATTTTATGTTGAGATTCTTTGACCGCGAAGACTTCCAACACTGCAATATGGATGCAGATAACGCCTACGTGGCTACTTTGGCACAAACCAGCGACGACATCCTTAAGCCCGAAATGCGTGACGTCTACCAAAAAGAAAAATATCTGCAGTTCTCACATCAAGACACAAAAGAAAACGCGGCGTACAACAAAGGAAAATTCATTTTTTCACTTAGTGTTGTCTAGTGATTTCGGTTCATTGTTTATTTCTTTAGTGTAAATTTGTATTGAGTGTTGTGTGCTTACTAATTTTATTCCATTTTTAAATTTTGTTGGTTGCACGCGATAGGACGAATTCACTGTTGTTTGTTTTGGACTCTTTTACCTTGCCGTGACCTCATAACGTAGCACTAATGTCGACTTGCTGCAGCCAGCTTGTTTTTAGCCATCTCGAGATATTGTCCTTGGATGACCATCTGCCACTCAACGTACAAGTGATTTCGGTTCATTCTCAAAGTAAGAACTGTCAAAGCCCTATATTACTACTTGCGTGTGCATGCATACGGCAGTAGAAAGCTAGTGCGAGTCGCCGCACCGCCTTTGTGACTTATTGTCAACGAACACAACAAGTAGTGGAAAAAGATAAACCCTCGCCAAAATTCATTTATTTGATCAGTAATGTGACACTTGGCTGTTTAGATCTCGTACTTGAACCACCAACTCGGTTTCTATTGTCCATTTAGTAGTTGGTTGAATTGCTGAACTGCTTAACTGAACCCGCCTTTGTCCTGTTTAGACTGGAGGCACATTAAAAAGATTAACGTTTTAGCGATAGTTAAATTAATTACGCACTGCAAATTCAGTTGACATTGAAAGTGAATGTTAAAATGGCGAACATGGTTATTGACAAATAACAAGTGTTCACCGTCGTATTTTCTTCTCGGCTTCGGCAAATCGATTTAATTTGAACATAGGAACATGAGTTCTCGAAAACGGCTTGGTGGACTTCGCTGAAACTTTTCAATTTCAATATGTATTCATCAGTTTCAAAACTGCTGTTAAGATTTTCTTTTCAAACGCCTAGTTTTTCCGTAAGTAATACGATTGCTATTTTTACAAAATACCTTACGTTTTGTGAGTTAAATTAGTTGAACACGCCTAACGGAATTTTTGAGGTGAATTATGAAGTTTTCACTTAAAAATGGTTTCATTAAAATCCACCATGGAGTTATTTTGATATGAATGTACTTTTCTTAAAAACAAAGTTTTGACTTAAATAGATGGTTACGTAATAATAATAAAAGCACATAACTATAAAACATATTTTTATAATCTCTGATCTTTTTTGGTTCAGAAATTGTATACTTTTTGTTATTGACATAGCCTGTGTTTTGATATGCCAGGTAGAATGAAGTTCATTAAATAAGGTTTTAATCAGAAAGGTGAAATTTCAACTTCAAAACATTGCCAAATTCTGGCACTAATTCTTCTCTCTGTCACCAACCAAAACAAACATGTTATTTTTGTTCTGTACTTTTTCATTTTTGGTAAACAATCAAGAAATAGTTTTTTACATGCACAACATGGGCGGGCACTTCGAATTACCCCCGAAAAATCGATGGTCACCAGGTTCATATTTTCACTTGATTAAGTAGACAAGCAGTTGGATGGCACACTTTTGGAATGTACTTTTTTGCCTCATGTTAAGCATTGGCTGGGAATTTGTGGTTTGGGCTGAATAACTGTCAATTTGCGTTTTGACACCTTTTCTGAGTCTCGCTTCCTTTTTCAGTGGAAGTTAAAGGGCCTAAAGTACGAGACAGAAAAAAAATTATCACGGACCATGTGTAGTGGTTGTGGCGTGAAACGGCTCACAACATTTTGTTCATAGTTGTTAACAGAATAGAAGGAATGCAGCAGATACAGACAGAAGTAAGTCGTTTAACTGTTCATCACCTGTTGCTATCAGTGATGTTAAACAATATCGTAGAAACCAAATTCAGTGTTTTATCGTTTAAGGTAGGCCTCAAGATGCGTTGTAAAGTTGACAAAATAGAGCTTGAATATATTAACGGACTTTGTCATCGTGAATCTTAAAGTCAGCACAGACGGAAAGCTACGACTCACATCAAGGCGTGAATATACAACAACAATTGAATGAACTAAATCCCAGTTCATTCAGCTAGTATAGTCATGCTGTAAGTTGTCATTTCAGCTGTCGTTTACTTGAGGTTAGCCAACTCAATGCGTAGATCTCTGTTTGTGCTGGTGCTCAGTTATAGATGGGATAAGCGAGAACTCCCATCTCCAGTTTAACTACAAGGACATTTTAGTGGACTGAACTAGTCGTTCATCGTGCTACTACATACCTGCATTTGAACCATCGTAGTTGGCATTAATCGTTGAGAGAGGATAGTGACCATAAATGCCGTCTATAATACCCGGAGACGAACAATCCTTTCCGTCGAACTTGATGGTGTACTTAACCATGCCTATTCCAGCGTAACGCGCATTGACTATATAGATCACATGAATGGCTGTGGCTGGGTCGCGTTTGTAATAGTCAAAAGACTGCAAATTGACAAATTGTGGTCTATTACATACCAGGAAATATAGCGTCGAAATGTTGTTCACGAGAAGGAGTTTGAGTATTTGCTGCAAAGAAAATCTCAACACTACATGTATGAACAGAATGGCTGGATTAAAAATAGTTTATGGAATGGTTTACCCTGCTTACCACTCAGTGGGTGATAATGAATGACTCGACTGATGCTGAAAATGCATCGGCGATGACGAGAAAAACTTGCGACTGTAAATCCTTTGAGGACACTTCACCTACCACTTCAGTTCAGGTGTGTACACCACAGAAGAATTTCAAAGAGAACTTCATGTGGCTTTGCAGACGCTTCATCAGCAGTTTTTATTTTCTATTTTTTTTCAAACATGTGTTACAGCATAATTATATACACATTCACACATACACGTATTTGCACGATCACACAATGGAACTCCACGTAGACACGTGCATAAAAGTTGAAACCCACCCATATCCACAAACATATATGCACCTAGGGAAAGAGGGTCATTTGCAACTCAAAACATTTTAAAATAAATATACCGTAGGGGCCCATCTTTTACTTAAGTCTAAAAATGTTGAATGTTTTTCAACATTAAAGGAGATCTCAAATCCTTACCTTCCATGCAAGATATTATATGTAAATTGGGAGTTGTTAGTTTTATTTATTAAAGAAACGTTGAAAGAAAATACCAAGCACACGAAGATAATGACATGAATAATCACAGCGAAACTGTTCACATCTATGTGTGGAATATTCATGATTTCTTTTTTACAAGTCCACGTGATTACAGCGTTGTTTAGTACGCATGATATATTTCAGTGATTCCCAAGGATTTCAAAATACATAGTTTCATGGCCAAAAATTTAATATTTTAGAAAATACTTCGAGAAACCTGACCGTTAGTTATAGAAATAGTCAATTGTCTCCTTTTTAAAATGTATTCAAAATGAGTAAGTAATTATAAGTGAACTATCTTCTGTTCCACAATCTAATTAAAATGAAAATATTCTACACGTTTTCAATAAAAATTCTTAGTAATGCCGTTCATATCTTATGGGCTTTCATGCTAAGCAGAAGAGTTACGGAATGACTCATTTACATCGCGCAAAGCATGGCTTACATTTGGAAAGTTAAGAAAGCAATTAATTGGACTGTTTCAGTGGATTGCATTGGTAAAAAATGAGTTGAAAATATATTTAAAACGTTCAGTAAGTACTGCATCAGTGCGATACACTGAGAGTCATCTCACACCGTCTCATTAAGGGAATGTTTCCCGTTGGCTGACTGCTGAAATGCAAACACTTAAGGCATCTTACTCAAACGATGCCTAAATCTTTTTAATTTGTGATTAAATTGTTTTCCATGCCCAAGCACCATTGAACGCACCACAAAGTAAAAAGTGCCTCTAAACGATGTCAATTTTGATGTGTTGGACCAGTTCATCCAAATCAGTGGCAGATCACTGATGGAAATCGCTTTCTCCGTTTCTTAGAAATGAGCACCAAAACAGAAGGTACAATNATTTGCTGTATTTTGAAGTGAATATCTTTTTATGGGGATACACTATCGCCCCTGTATGCCTGCGCCATTCAGGCCTAGAGCGGGTTAAGTTCCAATTTCAGTCCGTTCACAGCTTCGCACAATATAACAAGGTCACATTTTCTTCGTCTATTCACAGTTATTCCACGACCCATCTACCATATCTTAAGTCGTTTTAACGTTTTAAGCGTAAAATTCACCATAAGAACTCCAATAAGTTTTAGCGTGTGTAGCAAAGACTCGGGGCAAAACAAGAGCAATATGGCGGGTTTTGCCCCCTTTCCGGTGACGTCACAGTGACTAGCGAGAAACTCGCAAGTGAGCTATTACCACTGTCAATACAAAGAAAATTGACCGTCGTTATGAGGTTGCACATTTTTGGGCAAAGATGTGAAAAACATGGTGCAGACTTACGTAGAGAAGGCCATTGTCCTCAGATTTCTCTTCTTTCCAGGCGTACTGTACAATGTTAAATCGTGAAAAGCCAGGGCATGTACCTGCAATGGATAACCTAATATAGTGGAAGGCTTATTGGAATTCCGATGCATATCCAATACCTGTGGTAAGTTCACATAGGGGGGCAGCCCCCCTCCTCCTTCGCTGCTGGAAAAAAATAAAACAGCCAGAGCGTGAGGAAATATTGAGATCACTTTTGCAATGGACCACGGTGAATGTATGTCTAAACATTGACATTTTTCCTGAGGTGAGCCAATTTCGGTGAAACGTGCGCCTATTGTCTGCTAAAGGTACAAAGAAAAAGAAGATAGATTGAAATCTCGTCCACGAAAAATGAAAATTAGTAGAAAATCAAAAATTAGCGCATCAGTGGCGAAATCAAGTTCGAAATATTGGCAATTTTTAAGGAGAATAAAATGCAGTATACCTGGGCAGTAACTCCACCTTTTATCCGTGTCATAATTTGAGGTCGTGCTACACCAGTGCTTGTCCTTTCCGACGTCAGCGCACGCGCTGTACGACTTGCCGTTGTAAACAAAAGGAAAAACACACGCTTCCCCACTGGCAGTGCCTCCGTGCGTTTGTGGATGATTACCTGCAGTGTCAAGACACACGTGGATGAGAAATGTAATACAAACACTACATTAGCAGGTGTGAGTATTATGTTAGTTTTTGAAAATATTAAACTCTTCTGTGCTTATTTTCCTATAGGTACACTGTACTCACGCGCACAATGAGAACGTACCACGATGAATGATACGTGTCCAAAACCCAAAAATGGTCCAGGACCCGTGACCACCAAAGTTTACCCAGACCCTTAAATTACTCAGAACTTTTTACTCCACTTAGGCGTAGGAAAGTTTGGTTTAGTGAGGCAGAATGAAAAAAAAATGAGCCCAACCCTCCACTCACTCCCCGCGACTACATTGTGTTACGACTACGAGTCTACCCAGTTTCGCCACGAGAATGACAGGGAAGTGAAGAACCGGCCAACAGCCGAGAGCAATATCCGCCGGGGCACCCGAGACCGCCCGGTCGGCGTTATTTAAGTCGAATGGAAAACCGGGATTGTCTCACGTGCTCGGTCAACAATAATTCCCCTTCGGGCAATCCTGAGTAAGCTCTCCACCAAAGGTAGGCAATGACCATTGCCTCTATTGGTCCGACCAGAGGCGAGCCAGCTCCTATAGGCGCTCCATACGCCGGAAGCTTTTCGGCGAATTATGCCTCGCATCGACTAGCTAAAACATCAAATTCACGTTGTTATAAATACCTTTTGCGCATAGAGAAACACCTTCATTAGAAGGTTGTCTATGTGTCTAATTCCTTCCAACTCGAACAAATTATACTCCCGTTATCAAACTTTTTTCTTCGAGCAGTCCCTATTTCAGTTCCCAAAATCGAAAACTCACCATTTTCACTCGGCGCACGCCAAGAGATTTGACCTCATTCTTTTAACCAGGCCGAAGGTCAGAACTTGCGGACCTACCAGCGAACTTTGAAAGCTGAAGTCCCCGTCCTCTGCGTACGTGCTGCCGGGAACCAGCCGTGCATTTGCGGTGTTGTTAAACATTAAAATGTCAAATATGTGCACAAATTCTATTAAATGTCATATCAACAGCATTTATTTTATCAAATGCAAACAATAATTCATTGAAATACAGTTTCAAGTAACGCCAATTAAAGGCAAGTAGTGGTGGCATTTTGGAAACGAACATTTGACTGACAAGACCGCAATGGCTCACCTTTGGCCTATTTAAAGATTGAGGTCATGAAGTCACATCACCTAGCGAGCGCGGTAAAAACTGGAGCGTGCGCAGTATAAAAATGGTGAGTTCACGATTTTGGGAACTGAAATAGGGACTGCTGGAAGAAAAAGTTTGATAAGGGAGTATATGTTCGAGTTGGAAGGAATTAAATACATCGACAACCTCCTAAGGTGCTCCTCTATGCGCAAAAGGTATTTATAACAACGTGACTTTGATGTTTTAGTCGGTGCGAGGCATAATTCGTCGTAAAGCTTCCGGCGTATGGAGCGCCTATAGGAGCTGCATCGCCTCTGGTCGGGCCAACAGAGGCGATAGTCATTGCCTACACCAAAAGCAGAGGCAGACGACCGGCACGCGTTACTTGTGCATGACTAATGAACAGGGCTCTTCCGATTTTTGTTAAACTCCCGTCTCTTTACTTCCTGTAGTATTTTGAGTACGTGCTAAGATGTGTGCATGACGACCGTGGTGACTTGGATATTTAGTTTACCAGGTCTCCAAAGAAAATCTAAGGTCGCATTGGCGTCGTGCGTGTTGCCAAATCGAACCCTATGCTACGTAGTGTACAATATCTTACATGCCTAAAGATTTGTCTAGATTTCAGGTTTGAACACATTAGCCTGTGATTTTTGAACACCAAGTATGAGACTTTGTCAACTACTTCAGTCATGTAGTACCAATTTGAAACTGGGATCGCGTAACCAAGTCCTGGCAGCGTTCATGTACACTTTGGAGCGAGACATGGATGGTTCAAAATTACGAAAGTTTTTCTATCACGTAAGCCCACGGGCCGACTAGGTAACGAAACTGTGCAGAGTCGAGGTTTCGGTAATTCGAACTAACATCAGATGGTTAAGCAAACGATCGTTGTGCCGAGATTTGGTGTATTTCGGCCCTGGAAAATGGATGACTGCAAGATTGTTAAGGCACCCGCCAACACCACCACCACTACCACCACCAGCATCACCACCAACACCACCATCACCACCGAGTTGTTCCTGTGTTCTGTGACTGTAGGATATTTAATTCAGTGACTGAGTGTCACAGCCAGTTGCTGCATTAACTTACCAAAGCCATGGCGGATGTCGTTTTCCTCGACTGTAAGCGATGCGCCAACATTCTCGCCACTAAAGCCTGTGTTGCAGTCTCCAATGTAGCCAGAACAAGGCATGACGTTGAGCTTCACACCGATTTTCCCTGCTGTGAAATTATTGCAAATACCATCGACTGAAATACAAACAGAAGTGACAATATTGAGAATTTTAAAAGAAGAAACCAGAAAACTGTCAATATCTAACACCACAAAGCACTTGATTTATACAAATATACGAGTCTGAAAAACAAAGCAGGCAACAGAGTTTTACAAGTTTTGTGCATTTTTAGTAGACAACCAAGTGCTGTATCTTCACAACGCAATATCAGGAAGTCAACCATTTTAAGGAATCAATCCATTTATTTACAGAATTTAGGGCATTGGTCCACACGCAATATAAAATGATGAGAAACTTTATTTGCTTGAGGACTGTGGCGTGACAAACAAATTTCATATGGTTAATTCGATTCGTAGGTTCCGCTGTTTTCATTGACTTTGTAAATTTATACTTGTTTGGTTCAGGCCAGCACCTCCCAGGTGTAAAACCAGTTTTCAGAGTATAGTACTTGCTAAAACGAAATGATATTCATGCTCAATTTTCGACATACAGAAGCAGCACACTACTTTTCTCTATCATCAAGTTATGATTAGAGCAACATAATTTAGCCATAGCTGTTGTAAACATCTACGGAATGACAAGCAACAAGCAGGTCTCCATTTAAAAGGCAATTTTAAATGAGGAATGTTTCCATTCACTAATTCTTTAGCTATTCTCTACAGCAGAGTTACAGTCTTGCAAAAACAATATTTAATTCGCTGCTCAAAAATACTATTATATTTCAAAGCCAACCGCTGATTGTACCTTACCATCCTAAAACATCTTTGCTGCAAATTCCTGACAGATAAAGCTCAACTTAGAATTGGTGTTTTGTGGTACCTCGAATGCTTGAGCTAGCTCAATTTTGGCAAGCCCTTTCCCGAGTGCAGTTTTCTGTCATGGGTCACTCGGTGCTCAGTGTGCACGGATTGTTTATTTTAGCTCAATTTAAGCCGGTACCTGGAACATCTAATCTGGCTAAAATTTCAACAGCGTTCCGTGATTGAGGTGATTGTGGGGTTTCTGCATAGGCAGATTTAGGGGGGCCCAGGGCCCCCCCCCTTGGCTGCCGCAAAAAATAAAACAGCAAGAGGGTAGGGAAATGTTGAGTTTATTAATTAACCCCGGTAATTAAAATTATACGGATGAAACAAGGTTTAAATGTGAGCACTTTTACTGTATGGGGGGCTCAGATCCAATTTCAAGTGTCAAAGTCGGAACACGGCGCAATCGTAACGGAACTATGGCTAAATGTAGGCTCTCCCGCGATATCCCAGACGACCGGCAGTGGCGCTGCGCAATACGACCCCGTTTCCGTCGTCTGCTCCACTGCGCAATGAAGAAAATTACTTAATTTTTTAAAGAAAATGGAAGTTGAGTGACGATGAAAAAACAGAAGCTGCGGGTAAGATGTGAATTTTAATGGAAACCTTAAAGAATCACTCAGAAACTCATAATTCTCTCTTTGTCAAACCTTAACTGTGACGATTTCCAAAGCAATCGCGTCATTATTGCCAACACGAGAAATTTATTTGGTCTTTTGGGCAATTGAAGACTATTTTAATTCCAACAAATTTGTTACGAACCTATTGCACAAAATATAAAACGTGTAATAACCATTACAAAAAAGTAGGTTTCGTGCGCAAACGCTGTGGACTATAAACAAGTAGGTCTCTTTGAATCTAATTAAGAGTTAAATCGTGGTGGTGTAGTGGTAAAGCACGCGCGCTCTATCCACCAGGTCGTGGGTTCGTGGTTAATGCAGTTTTTCCTGTTGGACACGTTCTCCGTGTTTTTTTTTGCCTTTTTTTCTTGGATAATACTTCAGGAATCAAGGAAAAAAAAAGGAAAATGCTTGATTTTTAGAGGAAAAACATGAAAAATTTCCTGGGCGGGAGGGGGGCAAACCCCACTGTTCTGGTAGGCCCAATCCAGAGTGTATTATGTAAATCATAGCATATTTAGTGACCAGTTGCCTGTACTGAATCATGCGAAATAGATTTTTATGGCACCTCGAATGCTGGCTCAATTTTGAGGGATCCCGTTCGTATTTCTGGCGTAACCTTTCCAGAGAGCAAATTGTCTGTCATGGAACATTTAGTACTCAGAGTGGTGCAAATATTGAGTTTATATCCGATTTTACCAGTGGCAAAAATTTTTATTGTGGCTCAATTTTTGCCCCCCTCGTAAGGTCCCGAGGGAGGGGCTACCTCCAGAGTGCAGACACAGCCAGGCATTCATTTCTGTACTAATACTTGGCTGAGCGCTAACTTATGAGACTCGCGACGTGACAATTTGTTGCTGCTGTAGACAAGTTATGGCGGTTACGATGATCAGTGGGCCTGAAGCGTTATCAATTATTGCGAAAGAACCCTCCACTCCGGTTAAGACCTGCTCCAGCGCCGCCCCAGATCGTTGCCCATTCCGTCTCCTAGACAGTATTTGTAGTTTCAAACCATATAGTAATGCCGCATCACTTCGAACTGCTTTCCACTTGCGTTCTTATGTTATTATGGGGCGACTGTATTTTCAAGGTGAGTCTACTCCTTTTTGCGGAGGCCTCTAGCTGATTTAGTTAAAAATCTGGAACTGGGTCCAATCCATCGCAATATCTGACGCTTAGCTGAACACCAAGTCGCGAAATGCGACTTAGCGAAATTCCCACATCGCCAAATGAAAACTGAGGTCGCCAAAACTGAGGTGGGAAGTCGACGACCAAAAAAATGAAAAAATGAAACAAGAAGGTCGTGACGCTGTCTCCATTATTCAAAATTACGCATAATCTCGTCTATGTCCAATATACAGAACGAAGACCAACGGGAACACTGGAGGCGAGTGTTTCGTGGTCCGATTTGCCTGGTTTTACCGAATAATTCCGTCTTTCGTCTGTTTACTTTCTGTTGCAATTTGAGCGCGTGTTTGATATGTGCTCACTGGTCAGAGTGGCAAATGCCCTGATTTTACGAAACAAACGGACGATTGTGAACTAAAAGTATTAAATCTGGAAAAAAAATTATTAATTTAACCTCTGGAAGTCACACAAATTTTGAAGGAAATTTCGGGAGAATTATTGTTTGACTTTTTACTCGCTGTGGCGACTCCGTGGCCATTTTTCGCAGCTCGCTAAACACTCTCAAATCGCACTGGTGAGCTGCAAGTCGCTAAACGAAGCACTACATTGTGACTCGGGGGCCTGAAACTTAAAGGAGTATGCCACCCAAAAAACAACCTAATTTGTATCAATTTAGATCGAGTAGTTTTACTCCATAACGACACGTACGGTTGCGTTACCTGACAGCTGACGGCAGACGGAGGTGTTGAAATTATACAATGACGTCATCGGTTTCCCACGCAGTCTGTTCCGCAGTTCACAACACGGGTTACTGGTGTCAGCTTATCGCTTGAAGTCATCGTTTAACACCAATAAATCATCAAACTTCGATGTAAAACCATTAAAAATACACCGAGTTCTTATAAAAACGTGTTGTTTTATTTCGATGTTACGGATTTATTGGTATTTGGACACACCGTAGACTACAAAGTTCGGCAGGCCACTAAGGTCCGTAGCAGGAGTTTGGGATCTGCATTTTCCGTGAGATACAGACAGGAGAACCTAGATCTGTGTTGTTTAAACTTGTGATTTTTTGAGTTCTAAACACAGAACGCTTGTTAGCCTGGTCAGTGGCTCGGAGCCCGATGATCAGGTCCGTCGCGACCGGCCGGATTGACTCGTTATCCCCGCCAGTGGCTCGGAAACTGATCAGACATCACGAATATAAACCAGCCAAAGTTCAGTGGAAACTAAACTTCCAGTCAAGAAAATATTATATTAGTGAGCCAAAGTAATGTGCACCTGATTATGTTGGTGAATTAGCCACGAAACTGCAAATCTACTTACTCGTCGGGGGCCGCAAATTCAGGTTCCGCTTTGGCCACAGCAACGTCAGGCTAGAAGTTGTACATTGACAATCATTATTTGAGTAATGTAAATGTAAATAAAGATTCCCCTAACACCTGGCCGTGGGATGGAAATCGAGCTGTTTCACAACAGTTTCTGCCGGCAAACACTAAATTAGCATGAACTCACATGGCCTAGGTGTCCCGCAATTAGCTTTATTGCACCTAAAGCCGGTAACAGAGTGATTTATTCATTGCTGGCTTCTCAAATCATTTGCACTCACGAACACTCCAAAGGCATTACAAATTGCATCTAATGAGACAGACTTAGTTTCAGTTTTATATAAGTATTGGTCAGGGTGAGATTAAGTCATTTTGAAACAGAACGCTCAGTAATTAATGCCAACATGGCAACTCGCAATCCCGACTTAGGACGAGCTAGAGCTCATCAGTCCCGACTTCGCAGGTGGATCGTTAAAGGCTAATGCCACCCGATGTAATTAGTCTTTTTTGCCGTCTTAATCGGTCTATTTCCACATCGCCTCGCGTACGGTCGACCTTACCTTGCCAAGAGGTGTCGCGTTAACCTGTGAGGAAGATGAGAAACGACGCTAGCGACGTCAGTGGTTCATATGCATAATGAATGCCGCTATGTTGCGGTGTATCGTTCCCGCTTGTCCGAACTAAGCAGCTGCGAGGAAAGCGAGTATATCGTTTTTTTTTTTACTTCCTCGAGAGTCCGAAATGCTTAGGAAGTTGCTCATGGTAGTGAAGAATGAAATGTACGCTGTAAATAGCAAGTATGACATCTCCGTGTCTGTGTCCTGCAGACCGCAACGTCGACAGTGCCTCACGAATGCCGGCTTACCAAATAACTCCATACGTTCCGTTGTCAGAGCTTGTTCACGGCGCCTCTTTAGTATTTCTTCATCACTGTATTCCTGTTCGAATTGATAGCCTGTAAGACTTAACGATCCACCTGCGAAATCGGGGTTGATGAGCCGCTCTAGCTCGTCCTAAGTCGGGATTGCGAGTTGCCATGTTGGCGTTTATTACTTACCGTTCTGTTTCAAAATGAATTATTCTCAATCTAACCAATACTTATATAAAAGTGAAACAAAGTCTGTCTCATTAGATGTAATTTGAAATGCTTTTGGAGTGTTCGTGAGTGCACGAAATGATTTCAGAAGCCAGCAATGAATAGTCACTGCGTTACCGGCTTTAGGTGCAATAAAACTAATTGACGGGACACCGAGGCCGTGTGAGCTCTAATTTAGTGTTTGCTGACAGAAACTGTTGTGAAACAATTCGATTTCCACCCCACGACCAGGTGTTAGGGGAATCTTTATTTACATTTACATTACTCAAATAATGATTGTCAATGTACAACTTCTGCCCTGACGGTGCTGTGGCCAAAACGGAACTGAATTGGCGGCCCCCGACGAGTAAGTAGATTTGCATTTTCGTGGTTAATTCACCAACATAATCACGTGCACATTACTTTGGCTCACTAGTATAGTTTTTTCTTGACTGGAAGCTTAGTTTCCACTGAACTTTGGCTGGTTTGTTCGTGTTTCTGATCAGTTTCCGAGCCACTGGCCAGGATAACGAGTCAATCCGGCCGGCCGCTGACGGGCCTGATCAGGCTCCGAGCCACTGGCCAGGATAACGAGCGTTTTGTGTATAGAAATCAGAAAATCACAAATCTAAACAACACAGATCTAGGTTCTCCTGTCTGTATCTCACGGAAAACACTTCGAAATTATCTCCAAACACACCCCAAACTCCTGCTACGGACCTGATTGGCCTGCCGAATTTTGTAGGCTACGGTTTGTCCAATTACCAATAAATCCGTAAGAACGAAATAAAACAACACGTTTTTGTAAGAACTCGGTGTATTTTTAAGGGTTTTACATCGAAGTTTGATGATTTATTGGTGCTAAACGATGACTCCAAGCGATAAGCTGACACCAGTAACCCGTGTTGTGAACTGCTGAACAGAACGCGTGTGAAACCGATGACGTAATTGGATAATTTCAACACCTCCGTCTGCCGTCAGGTGTCAGGTAACGCAACCGCACGTGTCGTTATGGAGTAGAACTACTCGATCTAAATTGATACAAATTGGGTTGTTTTTTGGGTGGCATGCTCCTTTAAGATTAAATAGCTTCACGATAAATCCATACTTAGGACGTATTGTGTTCCCACTGATTTTATTAACTCTATACAACATTGCTCGTGGTTACTGTTGGCAGTTTTGTTGCCAATAATTTAATATAATTCTTATTTTGAATACAAAATCATAAACTGAAACTTACCCGTTCTCTTTAGAGGTTCAGAATTACTGAAATGTCGAGATAGTAAAAGCTATTGGAAATTCACATCAATTGCATTTTTGGAAACTATACTTGTTTCTTCACGAGGAACTTCTTTTATAAGAACTACTTACTACGTGAAGGTCTATAGTAGTCCGTGGCTAAATTCCTCCACCACACTATCTCGACAGGACCCGGGTCAGTGCATTCCTTGTCATTGAAAGTGTAGTACCACCGACAGCAGCCATTCGTTTGATTGTAAGCAGAGCGGATTGTCGCCCTGAACTGAACTCGTAATGACGTCACGTCGTGCTGTTTCTTGTAAGTGACAGTCTAGAAGAAAGAAAGTCTGCGAGTTTCTTATGATTTTATTTAGCATCGTCGAAGGAATTTGTGAACCATGTTTGACTACTATATGATTTTAATAATCATCAATCAGACTAAATTACAAGGGTTCAACCCTAATTGTCTATACCAACGTTTTGTTTGGGTAGGCGCGAAACATTTGCCAAGAATGGTTTACAACACAATCTTAAGAGTGCAGTACCGTTCAAAGAATGCAAAAATTCATACAGGGGGTGATAAACCCTGTGACGCAGATTTCGTTCATATTGTGCATTTTAGCTAACTTTCTTACTTATCACATTTATTAGCTTTAATCAGGTACCACAGATTTAAAGAAAAAAAAACACACGAAACAGTACCCCTATATCTCACGTTTTGATGCAATATCAGTAATTGCTCTCCTGAGCCCCTCAGGTGAGTAAGTCAGTATCAGACTATCTGAAATTTTTCAAAGTGAGCACTCAGCGCTGCAAAGGGCATGGCGGCTGATTCGAGACAACAGAGAGATTGCTTACCACAGTTTGTCTCTGAGAACTTTGACTATTTGCGTAAGCCCTCAAGCTCTGTTTGCGAACATATAGAGATCAAGGAAAAATCTGTCCACCCTGAACACAACCAAGACTTCAAAGCCAAGCCTGAGGTCTTGCTGGAAATAACTGATCATTGGGGAACACAGTTTGCAGATTGCAGCTGGGCCATGTTAGCTATTATTGACCTCAGTCAGTAAATGTTCTAAATTTGTTTGCAATACCACTGTTTGTTTTGTCAGGATTGTCATCTGAGAACAGTTTAAACTTAAAGTGATCCAATCCCGTAAAATAACAACAATAGCCACTCCCTGAAACAACACAGCGCCCTCTCTGTATTTACCCACAATGCTCGCGCAGTTATGAACACAGGGCCTCGCACGACTGATGTGTCTGTAGACTCCGTCTAACATGCACACCCAAAACATGGCTCACGGACTTACAGTTTACGGACCAAAACCAAAGTTTTTGTAACCACAAACGTACAGCAGACTCCTCGCTGAACGTGTTCCATTTACCTTTAAGAGATAAGTTCCCGAAATGAGCTGAGTCTGGTATTGCAGAAAAACAATTTTCTCCCACAGCAACCACAAGACGGAGAGGGAGAGGGGTGGAGGACCGGATGATCATTCGAAGAATCAGACAGCTGGGAGTAAACAACTTGGGATAACATTGGGATATCATATTTGTGGTCTCTCGACAACTTCGAGCCATCCTTCAAAGCCTACAACGTGACTTCATATACCCATGTGCACTGTAATCCATCGTTTGCGAATTCGTCTAGAACAAACAAGTGAAAAGAGAAAGAAAGAAAGAAAGAAAGAAAGAAAGGTACATATTTTTATTACAGTAAATGCAGAATCGTGTGCATGTAATGTCCTTTGTCACTTACCACTATTGTTCCATTATCCTGAGGTGAGTTAAAGTTAGGCCAATACCACTGGCGTATGTTGGAAACGGGAATCTCCTCACAGTCTGTGAGATTGGCTAAAGCGATAATGTTATTTGCCATTAATATTTCATGTGTACAAATGCCATTTTTATTCCCACATGTATATTTACAGTTGTCATTGTCATCTATCTTTACCTTCATCACTCTTTGGTTAGGTTTAATTACGTAGTTATAGTATTTATAATGGATATCTGTAAACACGTGTGTAATAATAAAACAGCGTAGAATAAAAATTATAACCACATAATTAAACATAAAATAAATAAATAAGAATACACAGGTTACCAGGTTAACATAAAAAACTTGACAATTTGTATCCATGGTGATCTATACAAAAAGCATAATACAGACAACATGAGACAATTACTTACACGTGAGAGAGATGATCACTGAATGAATAAATCAACTAATACATTTTGATCCTTGAGTGTGGAGGAAGTTTTATAAAAATCCCTCTTTTAGTGTAAACTATACAAAGATATGCCAGTTTCAATACAAAGTGCTGCATAAGATCCTTCCTGCAAACGCTTGGTCATTTGAAATTAATTACGTTGATTCTGATTCTTGTACTGTCTGTGAGAAGGAATGTGATACAATCGAACACTCATTTCTAGATTGTTGTATCACGCGCTCTTTTTGGTGCAATATTGAGAACCTGTTTACAGCAACGATCGACTCCAAACTCCATTTGGAAAAAATATAAGTTTTGGAACTCTGTTTAAAAAGAGAAAACAAAGTACTCAACTGGTTTCTACTGCACGCGAAATATTACATTTCAAAAATTAAAAAGAATGCCTCAACTTTAAATGTGTTTATTTACAGGTAAAAAATATTTTTCTAACAGAAAAAATATGCCATTGGGCAAAAAACCGTCGAATGTTGAGAGCACCTTCCATCCGAACAAATACCGCATCATCGGAAAGAGGAGGGGGAACCAAGGTCAACAGAAAACGGATAAACAAAATACGAAAGGTTAGAAAAATATATAAACGAAACAATATTGATTTATTTAAATATAAATTGCCGTGTTACCGCAAACTTTTCTCTCTCGGTAGACAAAAAAAAAACATTACACGTTTTCACGAAATAGTAAAGAGGTGCAATCATCAATATTTAAGTTGGCTTCAAAAGTTTTAGAAATATTACAGCCTAAAAAAATATCCAGTTTTATAGTACTGAAGGTTAGTTAAGACCCTAGAGACATTTGTTTACAACGTAGTGTGCAAGAACGCCTTTTCAAGGACGTCACTGATGACACCACGTGTCAAGGGATTACGAATACGTTATTTTTTCATTTGATAATTAATTTGCCAAGTAAGTATTTGTGTTCAGCACATACGGCTGCCGTTTTACACGTTGCACTCGCTCACATTCATTAAGTAAGGCTTCAAAAAGTGATTTTACAATAACGGTGTTATATTGTAAACGAGCTATTGTTAAGAATATGCGACTACTAAAATTAGCGGCCAATATCAGTACCCCGTCTTCCCCTTTGTATTGAATTATGATGAACGACCATGGTATACTTAGACCGTCCTGAACGTACGGTGTTTCCCCTCTGCATTTGGTCAGTGTAGTGGAAGGCATTTGCACCACAGTTACGCCAACGTGGTCATTTTAGACGCCGGTGTTACTTGAGTGATAATATGAGGACAATAAATCACGTTGTACATTCCTTACTTGCCTGTCTTCCCGAGCAGTCATCGAATTGCTTAATCCTGTGTTGCACCTCGGATTATTTGCTATAAATCGCATGGAATTCCTAAAAGGTCATACGCTCTTGGCGTCAGAAACTAATTCGCCAGGAAGAGCAGCTTTAAGACCCTGGTTAGAAGTAACAAAGACTGTCAGTTCTTCTCTCGCTGAGAAAAGAACAGTAGCAATTTCTTTAACAGTGAATGACCGAAATCAAACCTTTGTTTTTGACAAGTGTGTTTTTGTTATCATTTCAACATTAAGACACCAAAGCGAGGGGTTGCGCAATGCAAAATATCCGGGAAACTTGCGTTGAAATTTTTCGTTTACGGAATGGAAATCGCGAATTTTCTTCCATCATGCTCACTCAGACCGGCCAACTAATCATTTCAGTAGCTGCCATTCTGCTCGTCCGTGTTAGCAAGGTCCCGAGCTTACTTGTGTAACGCTCGCTTACATTTGCGCGACCTCGTCAATCTCGTAACAAATTTTCTGTACAAAATGAGGCTTGATGATTTGTAATTTTTGCGAAAATGAGACCGAACGCATTAGGTTTACATTTTGACTGTCCTGCTTTGAAGGCAAAAACATAGGTGGTTCTGGTCTTTTTAAAATTGAGTCGGTTGTGCGGTATTTAGTTGTTTACTTTTTCAAAAAAACAAACAATTCTATCTCATATGAGCAAAGTTGATGCGGAATTCGTTTTTTACTCATAATTTGGCAAATCATGACGTTTCTCGCCTTGCTTACCCTAGCCTTGCCTACGTGCCATTGTTCGCACACAAAAATACGAGAACTTGGTAACACTTGATGGCGTTTTTTCTTTTTCTTAGTCGTGGTAAATATCAGAAACAATGGTACTTTTTGGCCAAATAATTTGTTGCATCAAAACTACATTTTTAGGATATGATGTCCATATCAGATACATTTGAAATGCCGAATGTAAAGCTTGCAGTCATGGCAGACATGTCTTTATGGGGTTTAGTAATACGCACTGACACAGACGTGTCTTTATGGTGTTTAGTAATACGCACCGACACAGACGTGTCTTTATGAGGTTTAGTAATACGCACCAACACAGACGTGTCTTTATGCGGTTTAGTAATACGCACCGACACAGACGTGTCTTTATGAGGTTTAGTAATACGCATCGACACAGACGTGTCTTCATGAGGTTTAGTAATACGAACCCACACAGACTCCGATCCCATTGTCGCAATCTTTGCGACACGTATGATCACCGGCGGTACACGATCTAGAGGTGCACTCGGAACTCGAGTCATGTTTGTTGCTATTTATCTGGAACAGAACAGAAATATATCACACAATTGATACACTGTGATCCTTAATTTGAGCAAAAGTCTTTGTTACTTTTCAATGGAAGAGGAGCTCAGTGTTCACATTTTAAGAAAATATCACATGGAAATATAATAATATCAATTTATAGGAAAACGTAACGTTTATAGTGAAAAATCCAGAAATGCACAGAAGATTGATGAAAAATAGTGATTTCCCTTAGTGGACCGTTTCACAATAATACCGAAATTTTAGACTTTCTCTAATATAGTTTTAATCCATCGTTACGCCTCTGTGAAAATATCGTTGTCAAGTTACGTTCTTTGAGACAAGCACGTAGCAAACAACAACACCTGATTGTAGCGAAAGAACGACATAACAACATAAAATGACTATAAACACTCCTTCCGACAAAAACATCTCATTCAGACAACTAACCATTATGAAACTGACCTTAGATTCAGGGCATGAAAAGAATTGACGGGCTAGTGCAGGTTCTACAAAACAATTTCTCACGGCTATTTTGTGCTCCGAGCATGTTCTCAAATAATAAATGACTCTCAGTTAATTTCCAACCCATAGCTTTGACGATCTCGGACAATGTGGTGTGACAGGATCTTCAACACTCAAATCAAAAGCTTCTTTGGTAACGGAATGCTGCTTATTTCAGCATTAATAGAGGGTTTATTTTCTGGCTATACAAACACACGCACGCAATGACAACTTTATTGTCGGGCTATACAAACACACGCACGCAATGACAACTTTATTGTCTGGCTATACAAACACACGCACGCAATGACAACTTTATTGTCTGGCTATACAAACACACGCACACAATGACAACTTTTTGCTGATATGTTAGTTAAAGTAATAGTAATAATGATAATAATAATGAAGATAATGATACTACTACTGCTGCTGCTGCTGCTTCTGCTGCTGCTGCTGCTGCTGCTACAACAATAACAAGTTCTACTACTATTACTGATAATAATAATAATAATAATAATAATAATAATAATTATTATTAATTATCATCATCATCATAATCATCATCATTATCCTTATCATTATCATTATCATCATTATCATCATCATTATTATCATTATCATTATAATCATCATCATCATCATCATCATTATCATTACCATTATAATAAGTATTATTATTATCACCATTATCATTATCATTATTATTATTATTATAACAATAATTTTAATAATAGGAAGGCGGCTATGAATTTCACTGTAAATATATGTTTCCCTTGTAGTCAAAGCGACGTTCAAAGACGAGGAAATCATACCAATTCAGGTTGAACCGCCAACAGGTGCTTGCAGTCCTCAGTCAACACTTTACCAACGTCTGTGACTGTGTTGGTGGATGCCGTCCTTTCATTTGGCCAGTAATTTGACAAGTAGCACATTCGAGACCCATCGAGCCAGTAGGCGGACCCGCATCGCTCTCGTCTACACAACACCGTACATTCTATTTCACTACGAGCCGCAAAGGCAGCATAGTATTCGAGAACAGAACGAATAGGTATTTTGGTCGCGGTGTTATAAAAACCATCTTCTTTAGGTTGACATGTATTAACTTGTTGTCCGTACATGGACGACTGACTGGAGACACATGGAACAGCAGTCAAATAGATACCGACCACAAGTATCCTTGAACACGCATCCATATTTACCGTATAAGTGTTTTTCAGCGTTGATGCGCACCGTAATATACATGTACACTGTCATAGTTAGGCATAAATATATTCATATGAGCATATGGAATCGTCCAGTAGGCCGCGCACAACCCTTTTCTACCTTTTGAACTGTTCTTGGTGTAACGTGGTCTTATGTCAACTATGACACCTGGCGTGCGTTCAGTAACTCTAAGACTTGCGCTANGAGGTCGGGCGATTTTTATCCGATGAGCGCAAGTCTCAAAATGAGTCTGACCAGAGCCAACCATGCATTTTGAGGCTTTCCCAAATCATTGAGCAGCGATGGGATACCCCGTTTGCCGACATCGCCTACTCGAGGGTTCTTCATTATTTAATTAAGCATTCTAATTGTGAATTAATTGTTTAGTGTAGCGTGCTTAGTTTATGCGGGTGGGCAATCTACAAACTTGATTTTAATTTGCGCCTTCTCCAAAACCAAATTCTTCTACATGTAAATATGTCACATATTAAACTCTGTAAGCTGTATTTAAAGGGAAATTATAGTTTTTGCGCAAATTCGGGATTATTCTTGTATGGCGATTGACCAGTTATTAGCTTTGACCAGAGTTACAAAACACAAAATCCGCTGTTTTACGATTTTATCACAAATCGCCAGTTCTCGCCGTTGTCAACGAGACATTCTTCGAAGGAGCCTTACTAACTAATTACGGTTAAATACCAGAATTGCTAATTAAGGCACTGGATTTCGTTCAGCGGTAGAAGGTTCGGCAGCCACGGCAAAGTTGTTGGGTTCGCCTCGCGCTATCACTGATTTACAAAATTACTTTTCTCGGCGAGAATGTGACGTTTTAAAACATATAGAGCAAAATGCCCAGTTTCCTGAATTGAATTGTTAATCTATCCGCAGTCTCTGTCGGCAATTTCATTAGTTAATGCATTTTGCACGTAGTTTGGGTGTCGTGTTACCAATGTTCAGCGTAGTTTTGATTTATTAGTTCCTGTTAGCCAGTATTTCGTATTCAATAACGTACTCTGTTGAGCATTAAGAAAAAAAAGCATTATAAAAGCATTATTTTATTAAGTCCTTAGCATTATTTTTCATTTTTCCTCGCCCTCCCTTGTGAGAAGGTTAGGTAAGTTATTGAGATATCTTACATTTTCCACTTTTCTTTTAATTGTCGCTGCGCCTCATTTTTGTTGCAAACCTATTTCGGTTTGATAGTTAAAAATTCTTATGTCTGGCTATAAATTAAATGTTTTTGAGTCTCAAGCTTATTTTACGGTCAAGGGGAATTACGAAGCTTGGTGTTAACTTATATCTTATCGGATATCCAGCACTGAATGTTTGTGTAACATAAAATTTCCAGTTTTCTATCTGCGCTTGGTAAACCGGTAACCAACGTAACTTGCAGTGAAGCCATTCATTCAGTGCATTTTGCACGCAAGTTTAGTACCCTGCCACCAATCTCCGCGTATTTCTGTTTTTGTAAGTTCCCACTCGTCACTATTTCCTCATGTTGGAACCAATGTCACCCATTCCTCCTATACTACGCTAGCTCTTTCACTGAGCATTTCCACACAATATGGTGGTGCGCGAGTCGCCAAATATTGATATACCACATGCGATGCCTGAACTTACATTACAGCTAGTTCTAAATAAATTGCAATCAATGGTTTTTATTTTGGTGTTTCGTTATACATGTTCATAGGAAACTAATTCTGTGATCAGCCTCCATTAAAAGAAACAATTAGAGCTACATGCAATGGACAGGGGAGGACCCAGGATTTTGAGTTGGTGGGCAGAGCAGAGTATTAGCCAGGATTTTGTCCGTGAGACATTCGCATTCCCGCACTGCCAAATGAAATCTGGGAGAATTTTAGGGGGGAGCATGGCCCCCTTGGCCCCCTCTCAATCCGCCACTTCTGGTGAAGTGTAACTCGATTAGTAAGTCTACGAAATACTGACACATGTATGCTAACGAGTAACGAGTTAGGAGTGAGGACGTGCCCAATTTATGCGTTTGAAAAATTGCTTAATTAAAGTCCTTATCTCAAAGGGCATTCTGGTTCAAAAATTAAAAATGTAAACCAAATTAAGTAACATGTAACATGGCATAATGTTCACATCCTTTCTGTTAACAAACTAAAAGCCGTTTTAGCACAATTTTGTACCTAAGCCCAGAACGTAAAATCATCGACTATTCCCGTCTATTTCTGTGACCTGAGTTCCTTTGTGTCCGTTCAGGAACGATTCCTGAATGCCATACAAGTCAAGTTGTCTTTGAAAACGTATTGACATCACCGTGAGCGTAAATGCGTTGTTACATTGTTTGGTTGTTTTTGATTCCCATTAATTTTTGGTTCTTTTTTGAACAAACTTGATTATTTATTGTCCAAATTTTACCAGCTGTTCTTTGCACATGAAGAATGGTATTTAAAGGCGAAGGCAACCTTTTTCCATGTCATTTTGAGCTAAAATAAGGTTGGTTGGTTATCCTAGACATATTTTCCACTTAATTACAGCGTTTCGTAATTTTATTAATTACTCGTCCGCTACTCCGGAAGTGACGTTTTAGGAGGCAAGCATTTCGCGCCAATTTCTTTTCATATTGTCTGACTGTGAGAGCTGCCGAGTCAGTCATTGTTCTACCTCGGTTGTGTTAAGCTCCGTCGTCGTTTACTTTCATTTACTAGTCAGACAACATGCCACACTGTTGCTACGTACCAGGATGTACTAATTATCGGCTCACGCGCGCTTTGAGAGTACCTTTGCATCGCTTTCCGATGGATGACACACTTCGCTGTACTTGGCTCGTTCGTGTGAAGAACGCAGCGTTACCCGTCCACGCAACGTACAAAGCAGTGGAGAATTACCGTGTGTGTGGCAAGCACTTTCTGCCGTCCGATTACGAAAGGGATTTGTACGCTGAACTGATGAAGGTCCCTGCGAAACAACGTCTGAAGAAGGATGCCATTCCGTCTGTGTTGATTCCCGGCAGTGCCCCGTCGCCACCCCCGAGAAGTGCGTTTTTGAAACNGCCGTGAAATCGAATACTTGGACTGGCAACCCTACGGCGATCCCGTGTCGATTCTAATGCGGATGTGGTTGTGCTACCACTGGAGCGCTGCGGGTATGGGGGAACCACTGCGGAGCCAGGCAGGGATTTTAGAAAACTTGGCGATCTTACTGCAGTGCTACTGTGCTCCCAGGGCGGTTTTAGCGGTGTTATTCAGGTGCTTGTATGGCAATGGCGTTTCCAATGAGTTTGCACTGAAGTTCATGCAAGGTGCTATTTCGGGCCACTTTTGTAATGTAAAAGCTTCGTGTTTCTCCATAAATTTCAGTGTTCTAAAAGTTTGTACTTCAAAAGTTAAATGCTTCATCGTGCTTGTGTTTCTCTTGGAACATATGAAGTACAAGAAATGGATAGTTTCCCACAAATAACAATTAAATAATGATATGGAAACAATGGTCAAATTTGATGCCGGATTGTAGTGAGTCCTTTGGAAAAATTTGCTAATTTAATGAACAAACACTAGAGCAAGCAAGTTCCTAAATAAGAATGTATTAAACACATTTATCCATCTAAAGTTATATAATAACATGTCCATGCACAAATCACACGCAAGGCACAAATCAAACAGTGAACATTAAAGTCCTTATCTCAAAGTGCATTCTAGTTAGAAAACTTAAAAATATACACCAAACTAAGTAATATGTAACATGAAACCATGTTCACATCCTTTCTGTTATCAAACTAAAAGCCTCTTTAGCATAATTTTATTTCTCGGCCGAGATCGGAAAATCATCGACTATTCCCGACTATTTCCGTGACATGACTTCCTGTGTGTCAGTTCAGGAACGATTCCTGAATGCCAGCCATGTTGCTCTTGAAAACATACATGTATTGACATCAGCGTGAGCGTGAAGGCGTTGTTACTTTGTTTGCTTGTTTTTGATTTCCGTTTTGTTTTTATAGAAATTTGACTATTCATTGTTATAATTTTACCTGTTCTTTGCATATGACGAATGGTATTTAGTGCATAATCATACATGTAACTTTGAAGTACCTTCGCATAGTCTTCCGCGTAGCCAATGCTCGGCTACAGAGGTTAAGTTTGACTCATCGCGAGGGTACGCCAGATTTCAGCAACAGTACCTGTTTAGGTAATAAATTAGAGGAAATATTAATCAACAAATGTCTCATCTTTAAAGCCATATCTTGAAATTGATTCAAAGTACCAGCCTGAAGTGAGCAATTACCGTGTCACGGTGACTACCCGGACGTGCTAGCGCAGTGCGTAATTGGCAGCAAATCGGTACCGGCTTTACTGGCCGTTAAAAATGTAAAACAGAAAAAAATACATCCATATACGGCGATGTTTCGAAAAACAAAAACAAGTTTTATGTCAAAACACTGATCACCACATCTGTGCTTGATTTTGCTGCCCGCACACAGTAATCGGCGAAGTACCGGTAATTCCCTGGCCTGCAGTCGCCGTGACTACTATTCGCCGGGAAAATAATCACTTGCTAAATTGCCTTTGATTTTCAATAACATGCATCAACAAAATATATTTTCAGACCTCAAAAAACAAACTTACAATATCATATGCCTCTGTTGTCTAACTATAAAAATTTCACGTCGCAAACTGGGGCGAGGGGAGTGTAGTGTTTTTTCGTCAATGAGCTGAATGTCGGCGATAGGAAAATCCAGGACCGTTAGGAGCATGACGTGTTATTTTTTAATCTGTTTGTCACGGGAATTTCACTCAATCAGGGGCGGGTAGCTACAGTNCCCGGCAAAATAATTTCTGTTAACATTTATTTTGCCATATTTTGTCAACATTTTCAACACAAATTGTCCCTGTTTTGGTTTTATTAAAGTACAGGTCCACTGTCGATTATTTTATCCCCGTTTGCTGGCCGGTAACAGACTCTGCTCCAATTGCACAGATAGCATTCTTAAGCCTGTGGGTTCCTGAATGAACTGTACTTCCGGTTTCGTGGTTAGTTCAAAATGGCGGTGTGATCTTCGGGTCGAAATCGTAAGTGACGCGTTTATTTAAACTTTCTTCGACCACGGATTGTGTAATGGTTATGGGATAAGTACTGCGAGGTTCCTTATAAAGTCTTCGAAACATTTAATAAGAATTAAAAACGTGTGCTTCTAAGACTTTAACAACAATTGCGTTCCCGTGCATTTCGAAAGCCCGGAAGTATTTCAAGAAAAATTAACAGTGTCGCCAAAGATTCCTGCTGACTGCCGGGATACCGGTATTCTTGTTACTACTACTAGCAGGCATTGAGTACACAAACCGGACATGAATAAAATTTCCCGGTATTATAGTAGACCAGGAAAGTTTGGTGAAATTCAAAACACTACGTAAATCGTGTCCTAATGCAAATATTTTCCGCTAAATTTCACATAAACATGGTGTTCTGAGATATTTGTGGCGATATACTTTTTCAGCGTCTAGAACAACAGTGACGAATGAAAGACAGTTTTCTGAAGTGGAACAGTATACAGTATCTGTCATCGTACGTAATTGACTACTACGCAGACACTGACGTGTAGATCGCCGAAGTGATGAACTAAACAGTTTTTGCAAAAACAGGCTGTGGAAATACTGTGCTTGATAATTGCGTAGCAGTTCAATTTCGAGCACCAGTGTGTGAAATTTTCGGTTACGAAGAATGCTATCTGGATCCAGCCAAGAAAGCAAACCAGCCAGAGCATATGTAAAATAACAAATATTCACTTTGTTCCAAAAACCGTCACAGATTTGAATTCTCTCGTAACTTGAGGAATCTCGTACTTGACAGCTTGAATGCGACTACTTTGGATACAGGATATACATTGAAAGATGACTTTAATGTTCAACTCTTGATTTTTGTGAATGGGATACTTCAGGTAATATGGATGCTTCTGATAACGGATCGGCTTGGTTTCTTGACGACCAAGTTTCCGTGTACTTTATTTATGCAAGAGTTGTGATGCAAGTGTTTTGGATGTTTTACATATCACTCAGCAACGGACTAATCATTTTCTGCATTCTTAAGTATAAACTCTGGGAAAAGTCCTACAATGTTTTTATCGTCGGTCTTGCAGTTACTGATCTTCTTGTGGGTACCGTAGTCTTACCCATAGACATTTGGTGTAAGTTTGGTGTTCGCGTTTTGTGGTCAGCCAACGGATCACCAAGTGGCCTACAAGCGTCTGTGTCTGGCTGTATGTTTCTCATCTTTATCTCCGGATTACCGTTGTTTTGTTCGTACGCAACCATTGCTTTCATTTCGTTGGATCGTTTTATCAGCATAGTTTTCCCGCTTCGTCACCACACTATTTCAAGTCCGGTCAAGAATGCTCTATTTGTAGTGATCGGGTTTCTGTCGATGGCCAGTCTCCTGGGAACCTCTTGTCTGATACCGGTCATTTCCACTAACGCAAGGCCATACGACCCCTTTAAGGAGAGGTGTACGTACAACCTACTGCCCAGTACTACAAAGAGTGTTCTTAGCGTTGTATTTGTTATCATATTAGGCGTTAGCTACTTTTGCCACATTTTTGTTGCCCAAAGGGCATGTCGGTCGCGAAACGCCATCGCTCCGTCGAATTTAGCAGCGAGAAATAATCAAAAGATTAAAACTGCAAAGGGGACATTTCTGATTTTGGCCGCGTTCACTGCCTGCCTTATGCCTTCTGCGGTGTTAAAAGCATTGCCGATGTCGAAGAACAATACAGTTACCATCGAGTACATCGATTACATATTTGTGGATATAGTTTATCTAAATTCTGCGTTCAATCCACTTATATACACTTATTCGTATTCCGAAATACGGAAGTTCGTAACGAAAGTCTTGTGTTTGATTGCCAGAAAGTACCGCATAGGGACATCAACGTCGACAACACAGACTTGACAGGCGACCCCTGCGAATGATACAATGTAGTAAAATATGGCCTTAATGGTAACACAAATACCCCATAAACTGATTCTATTTCCGTTGCCAAAAAGAGCATCGAAAACATAAACGACTCAAGAAAATACTTCAGATTTTTTTGTGGTTGACACATCCTAAATTTGTGATTTCGAAAATAGCACACGCATTGCGTGTCACTTGAGTTGGCTACGTAAAATTCAAGCTACGTTGGAATCGAAAGCACTGTTTAAACTTTAGATTTTTTTCAATTTCCAGCCACAGTATTTCCGTGCTGATCACATCAGTAGACTAACAGATTAGGCAAGATCATGAAAGACCTGTGGTCCAAAAGTTCTATTTTTTACAAAATAAACGCTGATTCGGTTAGCTTTTATGCTATACATTTATAGCACAAAAATCGAAATCTTATAGACTGATCCACATAGTAGTGGGGCCTCTTTGAATTAAGAAATTTCTCGAATTAAAACTCAAGTCAATTATACCTGTAACTTATTTTTTGCCAAAGAATTACGAGCGTGATAAGCATGTTTCAGCCACAGGCATCCTCAGCTTCTGATCGTTCCCAATACACTACATATAATACTACAAGGTATGACACTCCGGACAAGAAATTCCACGGGTGCTTCACTTCAGCCGTCCATAGCAAACACAAATCCAAATAAATTTACACAAAACAGACGTTCAACAAACCATGAGGAATTCTTCTTTCTCTCAATACCATTTACGGTGTCCTGTTCCGGCGACTTCGTAAGAAATTCGCAGTCAAAGAACAAAAATGTTCCCAAAAAGTCCAAACACACAACTGTGAACGGCTCGAGGTCAAGGACGGTACGGAAATTGCCGGTTTGTTGCGTAAAGTCACGATGTCGATAACGCCGTCCATCCGTAAATTTCATCGGTAGACTGCCCAGTAACTCGTGTATACCAGCATAATCGTGACAGCTAGCTGCACTTGCAAAACGAGCACATTTGTATAACAATACAATGGGGTTGGCTCTGCATAGACCAACTAACAACATCAATCTCTTGATATTCAAATCACTACAAGTCAGACCAAATTGTGACACACTTGTGCCAAAGGTTTCTCTGAATTGGTGAAAACAGTTTTGAATAAAGCCCTCAACGCTTAGTACATACAATGAGCTATACCAGGTATAGCTCATTGGTAGATACAAGTATTTAGAATTTGGATTACAATTACTTTACTATACCACTCGCACTTTCCTTCAATTACTTTACTATACCACTCGCACTTTCCTTCAATTACTTTACTATACCACTCGCACTTTCCTTCAATTACTNCCGGTTTGTTGCGTAAAGTCACGATGTCGATAACGCCGTCCATCCGTAAATTTCATCGGTAGACTGCCCAGTAACTCGTGTATACCAGCATAATCGTGACAGCTAGCTGCACTTGCAAAACGAGCACATTTGTATAACAATACAAAGGGGTTGGCTCTGCATAGACCAACTAACAACATCAATCTCTTGATATTCAAATCATATACAAGTCAGACCAAATTGTGACACACTTGTGCCAAAGGTTTCTCTGAATTGGTGAAAACAGTTTTGAATAAAACCCTCAACGCTTAGTACATACAATGAGCTATACCAGGTATTGCTCATTGGTAGACACAAGTATTTAGAATTCGGATCACAATTACTTTACTATACCACTCGCACTTTCCTTCAATTACTATACAGCAATGGTAATTCTATTTTTGCAAATTTTAACCTGAAGTTACACGCCTTCATAAGCACAATTTTAACAGACAGGTTGGACACAAATGTGGATAAATGGAATTCAAAACGTTCGTATTGTTATTACACGGTGTTGTGTATTAGATAATAATTTCAATATCGGCTTATCTTTCTATAGGTTTGAGTATGCACCTATATCCATATTTCCATTGCATGTAAGCCTCTTTTAAGACCTTACAATTAAAGATGTTAACTCTTTATCATATAAGCACAACGTGAGTGTGTGTACGAAATGTGCGTGAAAGTCCTTCCTCATTCAGTTACATTCATCGTTTCTCATGTGTTGACTTACTACATAATTATTGCTTACTGTTCTGTAAAGGCTAGATCTGAGGCGTCCAAGCTTAGACACGCCTTTCTATATTGTCTGGACAATAAATGTATATAAAAAACTTTCAGCGACAATTTCGTTGGTTATTACGTGATTTCGACCGTAAGTTCCGGCGCACATTGTCCTATTGATGAAGCAACAGAAACACAGTGCCCACTTTGATATCATTGAGCTCGTTCGAACGTATAGTACGTGAAAGATTAAATCATAATTTTGACGTGCTTGACATTTGAAATAAACGACCCTCTTATTGCGCGATCAGCCTGCAAATTTATGCTCATAGTATACAAGCAGTTTTCAAAATCAACAATATACAGTCCGACAGAAGTTCGACGAACTGTGCCAAAACTGATTGGTGAGTTTGACGTGCTTAGCATCTTTGATTAACGACATTTTTATTGCTTGATCAGCCAGCAAACCTCATGCTCGTGATATAATAGTAGTTTACAAAATAAAGACAGAAGACTGTCAATTAAGATTGAATTATTCGGCAGATACTTCAGTTTTGTCGAGCTATAGTCACAGTTTAATAAAATGTTGTCGCCCGAGTTGCTAATTGCTTATTTGTGCATGTGCATATACTTACAAGGCGATTTACGACACTTTCGACTTACGTACTGTGCGGGTAGCAACATCCGTGTTGTGAATTGGCCGAGATTAACCGGAAATTAAAGGTGTTACTGTTGTAAAGAAATGGATATGTATACATATTATGATCACAAGTCATACAAAAGTTAAGAATATGGGGAAATTATGAATCTATACTGGGCTTGTTTGAGGTACAATCGGAAACGACGTTTCGTCAGCCATTGCTGACTAAATCAAGTCAGTGCGACATCTGTTGGAAAAATTAAGTTGAGAATGAGTCAAATGGCGGGAAATCTTCACTGGGGACTTTTAAGTCACGTAAAAGTGTGTGCCGTGTTAAATCCACGCCTACCTCACTTGTTTAGGGAGGGATGTTTGAACCTTGCATAAATGCATTCTTTTACACCACGTTCAAAACAGATTTTCCTTGTCCAGGATCAGTACATCATGCAGATTAACAGAATGAGCCGATTCCCGCTAATGAGTGAACATGGCTTAGTTATAGGTGTCGCTGTAGCTAGGTCGTAGATGCTGACGGCACGATTCCCTCAACATTCCCGACTGTCTCCAGCGGCATGTCACACAGGCTCGATTAAGTCAGCAGTGTCCGTCGAAACGTTGGTGGAAATTCTCAAGCATTTAGTTTGGTACAGAATCACACTTTTCCTCAAATGGAAACGTAGCCACGGTTTTGTTCCTCGAATCTTGTCAAACTTCGACTGTGTGCTTCTTTTTGGATAACTACTGCAACCTATCTCCGTTGAAAACTATGGTATCATTTGTTTGCATTTTAAAAATGTTCTACTCTTCATGTATGTAATAAACTGAGCCAGTTTTAATTGTTTATTGTGTTGCTGGTCAGGTTCAGAAATCCTGAAGAACCAAAGTACTGGGCAAGCAGCAGTTTTTATTCCTATGTCGATGTATTTATTGCACGTAGTCATTTCCGTGTTCGGGATTTCTTACTGTTTTTCAAGACAAGTGTGGACATGTAGAGCTTATACCTGAGATCTTTATGTAGTATATTGCGATGCGGCGCACTTGTCTATACTCCAGATGAGCCCAAAAGAATACATCAAATTATAATCAAATTAGTAAGCGCTATATGCGATATAAACAACTAAGGTAAAACAAGCTTCAAATACTTGTGAAATTAGTGTCCGTGAAACAACGCAAAAAGTTACAGCTGAAGGCCTTACCCCAGTCGAAACGAGATTGAAATGTATCTTCTCGACGGTTACATTGAATAATAATTATTGAGACTGCAGCACAATCCCGCTGTACATAGACACGTACATGTATTGCTGTGCACTGCTGCAGTTACGTGTTCTTCTGTCACAACTGATTTGTGGTCCTAGTGAAACCTAGGTGACAGCGATAAACGCCCGATGATTGAGAAGAAAATATATCTAAACTCTATATTTTGCCCAAGTAATATACGCCTAAGATGTCTAAAACCAAAACCAGAAATTAATGTAGTCTTAAGATATATCGGTTTGTTTCAGTCAAATATTTGTACCTTGTGTAAATGAAACCCGAACGCACTGAACATCCTTTTTGTTGTTGCTCAGTTGTAAATGATTTATATGACAAAATAAACACAATATGTTACCTATGAGTTATCACAAGAAACATTGTTCTTTTGCTTAATAAACACTATTTTTTGAAATCAAATTCTTAATTAATTACCCTATTGGTGAAAACAACACTTTCCCTGTAGGCAACGAGAATGTGAACTTCTTTGTGTTCTAGTTTTTGAGGACAGACTGTAAATATACTACAAGATGGAAAAATATAATTTCCGTCAAAACAGAAAATGTGCTGAAGTGGTTGGGATTTCTCTCCACTTAAACACTGTATGGAGACTAATGTGCATGCGGAGTGCTTGCTTTGTGATTGCAGAGATATGTAAATGTCACCGCAGTGTCTTGTTTTCAAAGATATCACACCAATTGCACTATAAATGTGAGAAATCTTAAGATAACTGTGAACCTTGTTTATCAGGTTGTACTTTTGTGCAAGTTTCTGAAATTCCGTTAGCTCTAATCCCTACAAAGTATATTTTCTGAAAGGTGAATAAATTTCCTAACGAGATTTGTTTTTCTTATTGACGTGTGTTTTTACGAGATACGCATGTTTAGTTAAAAAGGTTTTTTGACAAAAGACCAATATGGTTGGAGGAACAATATTTTTAAAATCTCTGTTAAAAATCAAAATTTGTTTACTAAAATCGCATATCTCGTGAAAAATGAAAACAAGTAAATAAGAGTAATAAATTGTGTTAGGAAATTTATCCACCTTTCAGAAAATATATAATTATTTTGTTGGGATTAGATCTAACAAAATTTAAGTACAACCTGGTAAACAAGGTTCACAGCTACCTTAACAGAAGAGAAACGGTTTGCAAGATCATTTGGCACTCACCTAAAGAATTATTTCAAGTGCGCACATTAGGCCCTGCCCACCAGTCTCCGTTTTCAGCTGAAATCGCATTTTTCTTTACAAGTGCGACTTCCGCCCACACGTATCCACTGAACTTAATTATCAAAATGGCAAACTTTGACAACTTTAACATTTAAAAATGCATTTTTGTACGGATGCAGTTGCTTCTTACTCGTAGCCAGAATTCAAAACTTTTATAAGGGCTCTCCAGCTTGAAATCTTTTGAAAAGCAAGTTTTACTTTACGGAGGCAGTTCTGTCCGCACTCATCCATCCATAACTAAGACTCAAACCACAATAGCGCTCTCCAGCTTGGACTCTTTTGAAACTCAAGTTTTACTTTACGGAGGCAGTTCCGTCTGCACTCATCCACAACCAAGACGCAACTTTGGAAAACGCAGACGTCACGGCTGTGAACCTGAATTCTGACGCATACTTAATTGTGCATGCCGATTCACGTTACGGTAACAAATGGGTTTCGCAACAGCTAAATGTTTACGTGAACGTGAAATTAAACGTGAACTGAATAACTGAGTTCAGGATTTCCAGTTATCGTAGTACATAATATGCACTACGATAACTGGACATCCTGATATTATCCGCTACAGATATGCAAGATACAAATATATGTTGAATGTGAAAGAAGTCGTTTCTACGAACTCCTGCGAAAAATGATCAACTCATATAATGCGAAATATTCACAGTTTAAAATAAATAGAGGCAAGTAAATTAAGCATATAAAAATTTTGACTACAAAAAGTCATATCTGTTAAAATCCATTCTAGTTCGATGATTTCCAGCGAACCCCGGCAGAATAAGGATTTTGGAAAAAACCTTCCTTCAGCTAGAATTTAAGAACATATATGGACAAAAAATCGAGTTCATTTTATACTGAAGCAAAGAAGAAAGGTGGGGAATCCTATCAAAACAAAAACTGTTTCGATTTCTTGCCAAATAATGGCCCACAGGCTTCGCGTAGCCACGTGAATCTCGCTGTGTTTGCGTAAAATACGTAGAAAATAAATCCGAAACTAAAAAAGACGCGATCCATATCCTCTAAAGAATACACTTGTTTGTCGAAAAGTAGAATAAATATACGTAAATAAAACAACAAAAATGGATCACTGAAATTGTCGGATACAATAACATCCTTCGTCAACAGAAACAGAAATAAAGTAAAATCAAACACTATATGACAATTGACATTTGATATATGGCGTAATGAGCATGATACATTGTTTCGGAAAAAAGGATACAATTTAAGAAGTCTTTTTGTTCAATCCTTTAGGTTCAAGTGCGCTAAAAATCGTTCACAGTCCGCCATTTTTTCACGGTGTTGTAAAGCTAACCAATGACTGCTGAGGTTACATCAACCAATGCTAAAGCGCGTGCCCCTGCGCGCTGGCTTGGCACGTAGGGAACCGCAAACGCGACCCAGTCGCAAAATTACCTTTTTTTACTCTCGCGACATCTAGCGACCAGATAGCATTTTACCGGATGTAGCTCTTTGACCTCCTTCTGATTCCAGCATTTGCTGATACAAAAACGCACTGCGATCGAAAGAGAATTTACAAGCGACATTTAACTGCATTGCGTCTTCTGTTACAAATTTAGTGTTTGCTTCTAATTGCTAAAGTGTTCAAGATTACAGTTGTATAGCCATAATTACTAAGTAGTGCATAATTTGTCATTTATCGTTAGTTTGCAGCTCCGTGTTTAACGGTCTAGAGTAGAAAATTGTTTTGTTATCTTGGTAACCGTTCGTTAGGTGTTAGTTTTCATAATATATAAGTGTTCTAGTTACTAATAAATTCAGTTTTAGACTTCCAGACGTTTGACCTGCGACAATTCATCGAATGACAATGAGGGTGAGTCCATAACGTTATTGCATCTGTACTTTATGGCTAACCTCAACTGCGGTGGTTCCGACTTTTCTGAGAGAAAACTGTGAGCGCCAGAACTGTTTCGATGTCAGGTCATGTCTTTTGCATCATGTTGGCACTTGTATAGCTATAGCCAGGTTTACCCAAACACAGGGAATCGAACCGTGACTCCGATAAAACCTGCAAGTGAAGTGTGCTAACTAACAGAGACTCATACAAATCTCCAGAAGCACGTTTACAACAATTTGTTGAAAAAAAACTAAATTGTGATTTAGGTCACTTATTGCCTGCCCTTTGATCTTGTAAGGAACTGACAATCTGTCAGTGATAATCTTACATGACTTAATCGGCCACAGTATTTTACAGTCCATACACAGGTCGTACTGGAATTTTGATAACAGTAGACTACCATTAGTAAAATTTATTTAAGTTTGTGTTTAAGATTTAACTAGTCAACATTAGCACAAGTGATAGTTTCTCACAATGGGACTTAATATACAAATATTTACATCTATACCACAGTTTAATAGCACAGAGCCGAGAGACTTCTATTTGTTAAATTATCATTAATTTTTATACTATAGCTTGGAACAATGAATGGTTTTCACAGTTACACTGTTGTAAATTTTGTGAAATGTTATTACTTTGTCATAGAAACAACTGATTCTATTACAAACAGTTAAATATTTATTCTAGGTTAGGCTGTCCGCAAAACTCAAATTGATCGCTACATGCAATTTGACTCTAACCATCCTCTCACGCAAGCTCAGTTGTGATCCTCCGGCCATTTCATGAATATGAAGCAATGAAATTTAGCTTGACTTTGTAATGATCAAATAATACGTTGTTTACATTGAAAACTTGTATTCTTTTACAAACGCAACTTTCAATTAAACGCAACTTAAACATAGTTCTTCAAGTACGAGGGTTGTTTCCGAAAACGAGCAGGATAGTCTCTCATTTTGCCGTAAAAGCATCGCATCACGTTGCTGATGTTTTGCACATCTCTCTCACAGAATGTCAAAGAGTTCATCATCGGTTATTTCGGTGTCTCCCGCTAAGTTTCGCGCTTTTGTCGGTTTGAAGTGCGATGAGTTTCGCGTCACCATCCTCCCATCAGTGTTCCTTTGGGCTATGATCATAGATCCTCTGACTTCAATCACCTTGTATGAATTATTTTCATATGTTGTAGACAACTTATCTGTCTGCTGTTGCTTCAAAAGCACACTATCACCTATACTTATCCTAGCAGGTTTCACACGCAATTTCTTATCACCATGCTTTTTCATAATCCCTTTGGATTTTGCATTCTTTAGTATCACACGTGTATCACACAGGTATTATTCAACATTTGGGAACTTAATGGAAAATTCCTTTCCAAACAACAATTGAGCAGGTGATTTACCTGTGGTTGAATGAGGGGTTACACGATAACTACGTAGGAATCTATGCAATCCTTGTTTCCATGGCAATCCATCTTGGCCTGATTTCACCAAAGCATTTTTCAATGGTTGCATAAAGCGTTCAACTTCACCATTGGCTCTGGGCCACAGTTGTGAAATCTTCCTGTGTTTGAAACCATAATGCTTTGCAAAATCTTTGAACATTTTTCCATTAAAGGGGTGTTAATTATCCGTTAGCAGAATATCAGATATTCCGAACACGGAGAATACATTGTCGAGCTCTGGAATGACGGTATTCGCAGACGTTGAACGTACAGTTTCAACAACTGGGTATCTGGCGTAATCGTCCATAATCACCATCAGGTATTCACCATTTGGAAACGGTCCAGTGAAATCAAGACTTATAGACTCGGACCATGGTTTCTCAGGTAATTCAGACATTTTCTGTGGCTCATAATGTTGCTTACTGTCAGCAACTTCGCAAGACGCACACTGACTGATCATATGTTCAACCACGCACCAAGAATTTCATTTTTACCATACCTTGACGACCTTCATGAGCAGGTGAAAGCGCCCTCTGTTGTAGAGATTTTGACATCACTAATTTCACACCGCGCAACGCAATATTATTATCAGGGTATACAGAGAGTTTTTCCTACAAGCTGGAATGATTTCAGAGTGTTCAAATCAACATATGAACTTGGTTCTCTGTGCCATGTGTTGTTCACAATTTTTTAATAACAAATTGGAGCGTATCATCTTCTTTGGTTGCGTCAGCAATTTCTTCTTTCGTGAGAGCCTTCGGAATTGTATGGTCAAGAATAAAGTTCACGTATTCTTCAGCAACTTTCGCATTCCGAGGTGATTTCTGATTCGGTAGCGGGTGTCGCGATAATAATCAGCAGGATTACCAACTCTTGGTCGGTACACAATTTTACAGTTATAGGGTTCTAATCTGAGAGCCCACCTTTGAACTCTAGCAGTCGCTTTAGATTTTGAATTTTTCCAAATTCTCTCAGCAGCTTGATTGTCGGTATAAGCTGTGAATGGATTTCCATATAAGTACAAATGGAAATGTTCGGCACTCCAAACAACGGCAAGAGCTTCACGCTCTGTTTGTGAGTAGCGTTGTTCAGTATCAATGAGTGCTCTTGATCCGTAACTGATAACTTTGGCATTTTGTGTCAAGATACCACAGAGACCGACTGGACTGGCGTCGACATACAGTTCAGTATTCCTATCAGGATCAAAGTACGCCATGCACTGGTCACCTATGAGTATGTCAGGGAATGTTTCATGTAGTTTTTGTGTTCATCAGTCGAATATCAGCTAACATCTCGCTCAGTCAACTATCTCAATGGGTGAGTGTAAGCAGTGCATAACCAGGGATAAATATGGACAGACATGTTGTCATCCCTAGGAAACTTTTCAGTTCCGTGGAACTTTTCGGGCAACTAGCAGCTTTTAGTGCCTCAACCTTTTTTGGTCAGGCAGAATTCCATCTGCAGAGAATATGTGTCCATAAAAAGACAAATATGACTGTCCGAATTTGCATTTTGCCTCATTCAGTTTCAGACCTTTTTCTCGAAGCCTGTTGAGTACAGCTCTTAGATTTTCATCATGCTGTTTTATGGTTTAACCGAAGACAATAATGTCATCGCTGAAATTTCGGGTACCGTTCAGACCTTGCAATACTTGTTCAGTGCAATTCTGAAAAATTTCAGCCGCGGAGCAGATTCAGCCTTTTGTAACGCATAAGGCCTACATTTGTCGAGAATGTCGTAATTTGACGACTATCAGGGTGCACTTTTAGTTGATGATAACCAGCTTTTAAGTCAAGCTTTGAGAAAATAGTTGCAACGTTAAAATCGTGCACAATGTCATCAGTTGTGGGAGTCACGTGTCTCTTGCGTTTTATAGCTTGGTTTGCAAGTCTCATATCAATGCATAGACGAGCCTGATCAGAATCATATTTTGGGACCACAACTAATTGTGAAACCCAAGGTGTCGGTTCTTCTGGAACTCTTTCAATAATGTGCTGCTCGACCAATGTTTTAAGTTCTTTCTTCACTTTCTTTCGCATATGGAAAGGAATCCGTCTGTGTGGTTGAACTTGCAGTTTTACATCTTTGTCTAATATGAGCAGTTTTACTTGGTAGTCTTTCAGTATCCCGATTCCACCAACAACATCCTGATACTCAGACTTTATATCTGACAAGTTCTTTGCAACATGAATGAGGTCTACGCACGTGTCGTATCCAAGCAACATTGACTCAATATCTCTTTGTCGACATTTTCGAACTCACAATCAATGTTGGGAAAGACATCTTAGTCTGGTTGTGTATAAGTCCTCCCCAGGCTTTTGTTTTGTCTCTCTTGAACATTTTTTTTTGGTTCAGTGCTCAGTTAATTTTTTCTTTGCGCTGGTGAATGTTTCCTCATCCGTTTTGAGAGTGTCAAAAATGTCCATTACGCTCTCGCCGGCGCAATGTAACATCAATGCTAATTTTCTGGCCTCGTTTTTATATCACGTAAAAACAGTAGTATAGTAAGTCATTTAGGAGTCTCATTTTGCGGCTCCTCGGGTCAAAGGTCATGGATCAAAGGCGAAAGGTCAAAGGTCAAGTGTCACGAGTGCAAACGGAAGTGACGTCATCCGCCTACAGGAAGGAAGTGTCAATGACGTCATACTTCATTACGTAATATGTTTAATTAGAACCTCATACCTCATTATGTAATACGTTTAATTGGACCCGTTAGAGAGGCACTAAGGCCAAGGTCATACGTGTAACCGGAAGGTAAACCGGAAGCTCGAATTGGAAATCACGTGACTGCTGAACAGGAAGGTTAGGGCGTGGCACCGTGCATAACCCGGATGTTCTGACCCTAAAAAGACGTTGTGTTTCTTCAACAAAGTAGGGATGACGCTGCTGCCAAGAACAAAACTTATTTCGTGTCCCCCCAATGAAGTGAGTGTCGTCGTTATATATTGTTTGTTCGCGTATAAACCAAAAAAGATGATAATCACCCAACTCAACAACAGATGTCGCGTATAACTATCCAAGGTACGGACGGAACTAAACGAATCGTACTTATATTACTAATAAGATGCGACCAGCTAAAACAGAGCGAAAAACTGATAGGATTTAAACTTGTATTAATAACAGTACATTCCAATACACTACGAAATTTATCCAGACGTTCAGACACCGTTACCCGTACCAGTTGTCAATTATTAAGACCCAATTATTAAATGTCCGGGCTCTTCAGATTAATTGTGTACTGGATGACTTACATTTCTTGTATAACTTTTCCATAAAGTCTGGGCTGACACATAGATTACTGTATACAGGGTCAATAAAGTGCAATTCGAATACGTATAATTCTAATCCTTCTGCTTTAATAACATTCCGGATCTTTTCAGAACTTTCGAAAGTCAAATGCCTTTCTTTATACTCGATGCATGACCTGCATTTTGAACCAACCTACGCGTACATGCCACATCAATTATTTATTGTCTATGTACATTAACGAGGCTACTCACTTCGTATATAAAAAACCTCAAACGCCGGAGATATTAGGAAACTGAGTTGAGATTTGACGGAGTCTACAACCTGCAAACCATTCCGAGATCAGAGTTTGCAAGTTAGCGGTTAGTTATCATTTTCTTAACTCTTAACTTTACAATTTTTTTTTAAATTTTGTTGGTGCTCGATCCTTTGTTGTTTTTTGATCAACCGTCTATGTTTGATATCCAAGATTTTATATTCTTTTTTATTTTTTTATTTTTTTTTATTTTGTAGATTATCCATCCTCTGAAGTTGTCTAAAATTTCTGGACCAACACTACCTCTGTGGTAAGTTTAACATAAATAATTCCGATTATTCCAATATTTTTTATTTTCTTTTTCCATAACCAAACATTAACACACGTCAACAACCAATATCACAAATTCAATCTAATAATCTCCGTAGCTTAAATACATAGAGGTTACAATGGGCGTTCACACCTTGAATATATATGTATATACATGTACGAATCGCGATTACATTAATTCGTTCACAAATTCCGAAACACAGAGATCGTTAGTTTTAGTGTCTTTATCAAACAAATTCGCGATAAAGTCCATGCTCCATCCTCGGCAACGATACAACAAATAAAATATACAAGATCGTCCACAAACTGTCGACGAAAGTCCCTGGAGTTGTCTGGTCTGAGTTGTGCATCCCTTCGTATTCTTGTCCAGAAAATCTCGCAAGTGGTCCGATAGCGGTCCCAAGCCGTACGAGTCAAAATATTCTCCTTTTCCATCCTGGGTTAGATAAATAGCCACCCAGTGTGTTCCAGGTTTGTGGCTAGGATCGTAGTTGCAAACGTAAGCATGCGGATGTGAAACGACACAAAGGTTACACAATTCATCACTTGTAAGACAACCGCCAAAGACCGGTCCCACAAAGTCATCGGTTTCTAGAATTGCAGTAATCTGGTCAGTCCTCATGGTGTGAAATCAAACAAGACGTTTCTAGCTCTGTCAATTTCCACAATGTTCTCAAACTCGGCATAAGAAACGGCGTTTATGGTAGAAGGCAGCGCCGATGCGAAATGAACTTCCAAGAGGAGGTTTCCTTGTTTTATGAGATTAAAGTGACCCCCCCATCCGGGGTCAGATCAAAAGCAAACAGCGTGTTGCCACTGGCATAATCCAGACGTCCTATGTCGTTGCCTTCGTCCTCGTAATTCTGTCCCGTTCCCGAAAACAAGGTCGTGAAAGCTCTAACGAACCTAGATTGGTCAAATTTCGGTTGTAGTGGTTTAGAAGGGACTTGCACTCCATCGACGTAAAGAGAGAGATAATTGATGTTGTAATGTTTAAAGTTGAAAGGGTTCTTGGCGTACGATCCATTGTAGGCGTCTGTATCACAAAAGCCAACAATATTAAGCCTTGGTCACAACCCGCCGTACGTGCAAGTGCGTGCTGTCTACGTGTAAAAACGTGGGGGAAATTTGGCGATCCGTACGTGGCAAGTACGGCCTCCGTGCGTTTTGGTGAATACGCAGGAGAACGCAGACACGACGTAGCACTTTTAGTGCATGCAGAACTTTCTCTGCGTGCAAGCTGCGTTCGCATTACAGCACTTACACCTTACGGGTGACGTGCGTTGACGTACGTCCTCCCTGCGCTTGCCACTCCCTACTCACGTTTTCAGAAAAACGTGGTGCCCGTGGCGTCCGCAGAAAACGTACGAACAATAAACACGCACGGCGGGTTGTGACCATAGCTTTCGGAATTTGACCTAAAAACAAATTCTCCTGCGTCACAGACAAATGTCCGGCTGGGATGGAAAGCACCTTCCATTCGACGCGTCGCAGAGGGTACTTCACGGTGCTTTTCTCGAGGGCCTTTATGTGTGCTAGCTGTACAGTAGGGCTGAGTTTCACTTTCCTGACGAATAAGTGTTGGTTGAAGGAGAAATCAATTTTTCGTTCAGAGAGATGTCGACTTGACTGAGCATCGAATGTAGCCATAAGTTGGTAGGGGCACAGTCGGCATCCGCAGCGACATTCGATCCAACCGCGTTGGTTATTTTTGCCCTGACGTAAAATTCTGTGTTTGCCAAATCCACGTATTCGTCACCTGAACCAGAGACAAAAAATTCGTGCAGCGGCCCGTAGTCCTTGACGCTGGAGATGGGGTTGTGTTCCACCCACTGACCGTGTTCAATGCTTGTCTGAGTTGGAGGCACGGCAAACAAATCGAGCTCACGTTTAACACACTCACAAGACTTGTCGTGTACGAAAGCCATCCTAAGAAAAGATGTCTCTGCCGTGCGATGTTGCTCTTTTCTTCCCCCTGTTTGAACTAACTCTTTTGGATGATATTCTACGTTTTATAGCCTTGTGAGACGTACCCGGAGGGCGTGCACCAACAAACGAGGAAGCTTTGTTCAACAACTCTCCCGCAGCGTTCCTGGACCGTTCTACGGCGGCTGTTTTTGCATTTTTCCCTTGCAACAAGTCACGCGCAAAGTCAGTTCCAATTCCAATTGAGCAGGGGTAGGGCTGAACGAAACAGTCCCCCTATAACGGAACCAATGCCGTGCCCCCTTTGCGTGCGAGCACCCACGAAAACCGGAAGACCGCTCCCCGATTGGACGGTGTAGTAGTCGTCGTAGAGGTGGCGGTTGCTTTCGGAGCTACATAATTTTTTAGATCGTCTCATCTTGTGTTGAGCACAGCTGCCTCTTGTAAAATGAGGGTTCGCGGCTTATTCAATATCTTTAATGGGTTGTTAAAAATAGGAAGAACGGGCACGTCTTAGAGCGAGAGTGACCACCACCTTGCCACGATTGAACGGAATGACATAGCCCACATCGTCACGAATGTCAATTTCAATGGTACCGAAGTGATTTCGTTGTAGCGGTTTGAACTGAATTGTCTCAAAAACACGAACTATACCGTCCAATCGGGGAGCGGTCTTCCCATTTCCGTGGCCGCTCGCACGCAAAGGGGGCACGGCATTGGTTCCGTCATAGGGGGATTGTTTCGTTCAGCCCTACCCCTGCTCAATTGGAATTGGAATTGACTTTGCGGGTGACTTGTTGCAAGGGAAAAATGCAAAAACAGCCGCCGTAGAACGGTCCAGGAAGGCTGCGGGAGAGTTGTTGAACAAGGCTTCCTCGTTTGTTGGTGCACGCCCTCCGGGTACGCCTCACAAGGCTATAAAACGTAGAATATCATCCAAAAGAGTTAGTTCAAACAGGGGGAAGAAAAGAGCAACATCGCAACGCAGAGACATCTTTTCTTAGGATGGCTTTCGTACACGACAAGTCTTGTGAGTGAGTTAAAAGTGAGCTCGATTTGTTTGCAGTGCCTCCTACTCAGTCAAGCATTGAACACGGTCAGTGGGTTGAACACAACGCCATCTCCAGCGTCAAGGACTACGGGCCGCTGCAATTTTTTGTCTCTGGTTCGGGTGGCAAATACAGAATTTTACGTCAGGGCAAAAATAACCAACGCGGATGGATCGGATGTCGCTGCGGATGCCGACTGTGCCCCTACCAACTTATGGCTACATTCGATGCTCAGTCAAGTCGACATCTCTCTGAGCCCGCTACTTGGAAACATTGTTGTCTTACGGCAGCGAGGCCAAAAACGGACATTTGACTGCAGCGCTATGGTACAAGGATACGAGCGAGAAATTTGACACCCTAACCGACGTTAACTTAGGATACAAGACGCGTAAAACTTTCGCGGCAGGAAGCGTTACCATTGACATGAAAGGGAAACTCCAAAATGACATATTTATGCAAGACAGATACCTACTCAACAACGTTGACATAAAGATAAGATTGGTGCGAAGCAAGAACTCGTTCGCCGTCATGTCACCGACAGCAGGTGCGAGTTTGAAAATCAAGATCCAGGACGCCGCCTTATTCGTCAGGAAAGTGAAACTCAGCCCTACTGTACAGCTAGTACACATAAAGGCCCTCGAGAAAAGCACCGCGAAATACCCTCTGCGACGCGTCGAATGCAAGGTGTTTTCCATCCCAGCCGGACATTTGTCTGTGACGCAGGAGAATTTGTTTTTAGGTCAAATTCCAAAGAGAGTTACTGTTGGCTTTTGTGATGCAGACGCCTACAATGGATCGTACGCCAAGAACCCTTTCAACCTTAAACATTACAACATCAATTATCTCTCTCTTTACGTCGATGGAGTGAAAGTCCCTTCTAAACCACTACAACCGAAATTTGACCAATCTAGGTTCGTTAGAGCTTTCACGAACGGGACAGAATTACGAGGACGAAGGCAACGACATAGGACGTCTGGATTATGCCGGTGGCAACACACTGTTTGCTTTTGATCTGACCCCTAACTTATCGGATGGGGGTCACTTTAATCTCATAAAACAAGGAAACCTCCGCTTGGAAGTTCATTTCGCATCGGCGCTGTCTTCTACCATAAACGCCGTTTCTTATGCCGAGTTTGAGAACATTGTGGAAATTGACAGAGCTAGAAACGTCTTGTTTGATTTCACACCATGAGGACTCATCAGATTACTACAATTCGAGAAGCCGATGACTTTGTGGGACCGGTCTTAAGCGGTTGTCTTGCAAGTGATGAATTGTGTAACCTTTGTGTCGTTTCACATCCGCCTTCTTACGTTTGTAACTACGATCTTAGCCACAAACCTGGAACACACTGGGTGGCTATTTATGTAACCCAGGATGGAAAAGCAGAATATTTTGACTCGTACGGCTTGGGACCGCTATCGGACCACTTGCGAGATTTTCTGGACAAGAATACGAAGGGATGGACAACTCAGACCAGACAACTCCAGGGACTTTCGTCGACAGTTTGTGGACAATCTTGTATATTTTATTTGTTGTATCGTTGCCGAGGATGGAGCATGGACTTTATCGCGATTTTTTGATAAAGACACTTAAACTAACGATCTCTGTGTTTCGGAATTTGTGAACGGATTAATGTAATCGCGACTCGTACATGTATATACATATATATTCAAGGTGTGAACGCCCATTGTAACCTCTATGTATTTAAGCTACGGAGATTATTAGATTGAATTTGTGATATTGGTTTTTGACGTGTGTTAATGTTTGGTTATGGAAAAAGAAAATAAAAAATATTGGAATAATCGGAATTATTTATGTTAAACTTACGACAGAGGTAGTGTTGGTCCAGAAATTTTAGACAACTTCAGAGGATGGATAATCTACAAAATAAAAAAAATAAAGAAAGAAAAAAAGAATATAAAATCTTGCATATCAAATATAGACGGTTGATCAAACAACAACAAAGGATCGAGCACCAACGAAATTTCTAAAAAAATTGTAAAGTGAAGAGTTAAGAAAATGATAACTAACCGCTAACTTGCAAACTCTGATCTCGGAATGGTTTGCAGGTTGTAGACTCCGTCAAATCTCAACTCAGTTTCCTAATATCTCCGGCGTTTGAGGTTTTTTATATACGAAGTGAGTAGCCTCGTTAATGTACATAGACAATAAATAATTGATGTGGCATGTACGCGTAGGTTGGTTCAAAATGCAGGTCATGCATCGAGTATAAAGAAAGGCATTTGACTTTCGAAAGTTCTGAAAAGATCCGGAATGTTATTAAAGCAGAAGGATTAGAATTATACGTATTCGAATTGCACTTTATTGACCCTGTATACAGTAATCTATGTGTCAGCCCAGACTTTATGGAAAAGTTATACAAGAAATGTAAGTCATCCAGTATACAATTAATCTGAAGAGCCCGGACATTTAATAATTGGGTCTTAATAATTGACAACTGGTACGGGTAACGGTGTCTGAACGTCTGGATAAATTTCGTAGTGTATTGGAATGTACTGTTATTAATACAAGTTTAAATCCTATCAGTTTTTCGCTCTGTTTTAGCTGGTCGCATCTTATTAGTAATATAAGTACGATTCGTTTAGTTCCGTCCGTACCTTGGATAGTTATACGCGACATCTGTTGTTGAGTTGGGTGATTATCATCTTTTTTGGTTTATACGCGAACAAACAATATATAACGACGACACTCACTTCATTGGGGGGACACGAAATAAGTTTTGTTCTTGGCAGCAGCGTCATCCCTACTTTGTTGAAGAAACACAACGTCTTTTTAGGGTCAGAACATCCGGGTTATGAACGGTGCCACTACTAAAAAGCACATACTCCATATTAGGTCCTCTAAATATCTTAATTGTCAGTGTAAATATACTGTGTGTATTCATGACAAAACGTTTTTATTTCATATGAATTAGGTTTTCGCCCGATTTTGTTGTAAATCGCACCGTTGCATTTCCGGCCAAACACAGCACTTGCTGTATCAAAGACGGTCTCTGGCTGTAGGCCTACTCTGTAAAAACGACATCTGAAGGAAGGTTACAAAATCGAGAAAATGCGCAGTGGCGGATCTACGGGGGAGTTCAGAGGGTTCAAACCCCCCCCCCCTTTGGGCAAGGACCCAAAAATAAAAAAAAACAACAAAAACGTTTACAGCAAAACAAAAACGGCACCGCTAGCTTGTGTAAACCCCAAGTAAACCAACTTGGAAAAAATTGAGGGGGTTCATTCTGAAAATAAAATTTTTTGCATTGTGAATTGCTGAGTCTTCGTGGCTCTTCGGCAAAACGTGCGGAGATCAATTGTACGCGCTTCCGTCGACACTTCTGAAGTAGCCAAGCATTTTAGATGGATCCACCGCTGAAAGAGCAGTTCTATAGCTGATTTCTTTAGGTAACTAGCTTCTTTACTCTAAGATATGTTTTGATTTGATTAGGGGAAATACTGTGGTGCCGCAACCCAGATATTCAGCCGAATTGACATGCAACGTTTTTACCTCATCTGTCATGCCGTGTCATTCTACTACACTCCACACGTTTGTAACTGATGTATAGTAAAGTTGTCTTGTGCAATATCATACAGTGTACATGTACATGTAATATTTTTGAAAAAAATTCTTTTTCCGAAGAATTGCTATTGTGGCGGGCGCCGTGGTCTGGTCGCGATACCGTTTGAAGATACACTCTAACAAGTTATGTCTATACAAGGAATGACCAAGGGGGGACTCACATTGACAAAGTGACCGCATTCGCAAACAGTGTACAGTACCAGAAATTGCGAGGAGGCTGTTCTTTCACAACAAAGTCTTGCGATGTTCAATAGGCCTCCTAAGGAGCCCTAGTTCCGACCTCAACACCTACCGTCTTTCTACCTGCAATAAGCACACTGCCGTCTTCCGCAGAAAGGCCCACCCGACGAAACACTCATGCTCATGGGCATTTATATGATGTTAGTACGTCGGGTTTCAAGCGTTCAGACATTGGGACGTTTATTTCGAAAATTGCAAGAGATGCAAATAGGTCCTGGGATACATCGTCAAGGTTTGAAGTAGTCCACGATGAACGGATCAAATTTAGTTGCGCATGTAAGTCTTTTGAATGGACTTGGCAACCTCAAGGGTCTTAGTGCCAACTGAGCTGCGAAACGAGATGCTGACATTGTAGAGGCTTACAAGCTTTTTGACACAGCAGTTGACGAAGTGCAAGCGTTGGGAACAAACATCGAAGATATCTGGGTAGAATGGTTCCAAGACGAGCAAACCATTGGATTCTATATACAGATTCCTAGGCAGTCTAGACAACATAAGGATAGGACTAACGTATGAGTAACCACTGGGGATTAAAAGTGTCTAGAGAGAAGTTTTCAATTCCAATTTTTTGACATAGTACACTTTAGGACTCGCGACGGACCAGGCCAGCTTGATTTGTGTAGATGTTGAGTTTCAGTATACTTCTGGTCCCTCGGCGAACTAGTCTTGCGACTTTTTTTACCAAAGTGTGCTGTGTAAAACTATTTATCTCAGCCAGTACTGTTTGGTCCCGCGACAGATCGACTATTTTTATAGAGATAATAAGCACAGGGTTACTCTTGGCCTTTTTGTGTACTCTCATTGTACATCTGGTCCCTCGGCAAACTAGTCCAGTATATCTGTTCACCACTGTGCACAGGATGTTTTGGTTTCGTGAAACTTTTTTCAGATGATTTGTTTCCTGATACATTTGAAGTTTTTCAATTGTTGTCAACGTGATTCAGCTTAATAAAGTGATACTTAATTATTTATTGTCGCTTTTAATAATAGACTATGAGCTGAGAGCACCATCGTTCGCCAGGTTTTCTCGTAACGAAACAGAACACATGTTTATTTCCGGACTAACAGTGCAGGTCTTCGTTCTTAAATAACTTGAGGCTGCTGTTACGTGATCATCTGATATTCAAGTTTTTATGCCCCGTCGGTGATCCGTATGCTCTTGAATATTTGGAAGTTGTCTAAACCCCTGTATGCACACCACATTTTTCGTATACGACTTTTCGTGCTAAAAAAGGTGTGTGTAACTAGATGTTCGAACAAGAAATTTTGCTGGTGGCGTGACTCATACCCAGATGTGCACAATATGGTTTCACGAAACTTATGTGCCAAGTTCATGTGACGAAATCCAGAAGGGTTTTTTTAATTATCTTAAGAAAAACTTCAGAGACATGTTAAGTGCCAGAAACTTACCAGGATGCATGGAAATTTCACTATTTGGCTACAAAAACAAAAAATGTCTGACACAGGAGGAGGGAACTCCCCTCTCGTCCTCCCCCCGCTCGGCGCCACGCGCCTAGGATTCGACCTTTGCGGGAATCCCTTACTGAAAACGTAGATCCGCCACTGAGGAACGACAATCGTCTGCAACAAGGTGAGGAAAACATTAAAAGCATACCTTCGGTTCATCTTTGGTCTCATACCAAGTGATTATAATAGTAAGCATTCACATGCGCATTTTTCAAGTCTTTCTTCATTCACAGGAGGCGTTATTAACGGCCAGCTACAATAACGTCACAGTTCATCAGTCGTGCCACTGCCAGTTATGCAAGGGGAAAATGGATCCAGTGCTGGTCTTACGGGTTTTAGTCGCATTTTGCATGCACACCTGGGGTTAGCTTGCTACTTGTGTCAAAATCGTGACTTTGGTTGATCCCAGTACACTTATGTGCATCAATTAAAGATATCTGTTTACGACCTAGTTGTTTCAGATGATATTACGGAACTTGTTAAACTGTCACCATTGCAGTAATAAATGTTCCTCCCGAAATATCCAGTCATTGTTGTTATTTGATGCATTATTCGATAGTGATGGGATTACAGACAAATGAAGGAAAGAACCTTTAAAGCTATCAAATTTCGAACTGAAACATCTCATATGGTTCAATTTCACCCTTCCCATGCTGAAGAAGGGACCTCTAATTTTGTTCTTAAATCGTACTACCTGTTATGTTTTAGGGACACGACGTTGCGTTTTAGCCAACCTTTACCCCCAAATTGTACCTTTTGTGGAAAAAAGAGAATGCTATAGATACAAAACAGAGTTGAAGTACTAAGTCTAAGTTTTATTAGGTAAAAATTTATGAATTCTAAAAATGTTCAAGTTGAGTAAATAGTTTTGTATTTAGGACCAAAAAAGTTAGAGGCATGAATAAATGTTTTAAATAACCTAAGGAGACTGCATACCAACCGTGAAATACGGACCCATACAATGGCTCTTATACTCTCCCGTACTCTTATGGCCATATTCACAAATATATGGGATAATAAATGCTATGAAACCTTGTAAGTTGAATTAAAAGGGATATTATCGTGCTTACGCTTGAAAGTGTATACTTGGGGTTATCGTTGAATGGGAGAGTCGGAGAGACTAGTTATAAGCTTTGACCAGAGGTATAAATCAACATAATCCCGTTGTTTTTTGTTTTTTTTTTTGTTTTTTTTTTGATTTGACTACAAATCGCCAATTTTCGACGTTGTCTCCTAGACGGTCGCTGAATTCAAGGTTGGTGCCCTTGGTCTTTTAAAAGAGCTAAACACTCTTCACTAAATGCTATTTTTATACGTTGAGATTTGACTCAGCGGTAGTAAGAGCGGTCTGTGAAGTTGATGGGTTCACATTCGCTCTATCACTAATTTCTGCAAAAATTACTCCACCTCTCACTAATAATATATCTTTAAAACACAACACGCAATTGAGTCGTCTATCGATCAGCTCTTTGGCGTATGAAACGAAACATCACTTGGCCAACACGTGGCGTGTATGAAGACTAATAATTCTTACATGTCGGAAACTTCATGGATTTAATGCATTTTGCTCGCAAGTTTAATATCCTGCCGTCAATCTTCCGCGTAATCTTTGTTTTCATAACTTATTTTTGTGACGATATAATTTTGCATCATCTAGACCAGCATTGACGAATGAAAAACGAGTTTCCCGCATTGTTTATCCATATCTCTCGTCGAAACTAAATCTCTAATTGTCTAGACGGAGACACCGATGTGTAAATCACCTAAGTGATGAGCAAATTGTTTTGTAATTACCGACTGTAGAAAGGTTGTTTTCGAGTAATTTTGCGTGGCAGTTCAACTTCGAACACCGTTTAGTGAAATTGCTGGTTACGAGGAATCCGATATCGATGCAACCAAGAAAGCAGACCCGTTATAGCATCTGTAAAGTAACAACAGTTACGGCCGATTATTTACTTTGTTCCCAAAAACTCCTGCAGTCTAGAAATTCTCGCGAAACTTGAGGAAACTCCTACTTGACAGTTTGAAGGCGATTATCTTCGGATAGAGGACATATATTGGCAGACTGCATTGATGTTCAACTCTTGTCTGTAGTGAACGGCATACTACAAGTAATATGAATGCTTCTGGTAACAGGACGGCTTGGTTTCTTAACGACCAAGTTTCTGTGTATTTCATTTCTGCCAGAGTGGTAATGCAAGTGTTTTGGATGTTTTATATATCACTCAGCAACGGATTAATCATTTTCTGCATTCTGAAATATAAACTCTGGAAAAAGTCCTACAATGTTTTTATCGTCGGTCTTGCATTTACCGATCTTCTTGTGGGCACCGTAGTCTTACCCATAGACATTTGGCGTAAGCTTGGTGTCCGCCTGTTGTGGGCTGCTAACGGATCGCCCACTGGACTGGAAGCGTCTCTGTCCGGTTGCCTTTTTCTCATCTTCATCTCCGTTTTGCCGTTACTTTGTTCATACGTAACCATCGTTTTCATTTCGTTGGACCGTTTTATCAGTATAGTTTCCCCGCTTCGCCATCACGCAATTTCAAGTCCGGTCAAGAATGGTATATGTGTATTGATCGGGTTTATGTCGATGGCCAGTCTTCTGGGAGCCTCTTGTCTGATACCGGTCATTTCCACAAACGCAAGGCCTTACGACCCCTTTACAGAGAGGTGTACGTACAACCTACTGCCCAATAATATGAGGAGTGTCATTAGCGTCGCATTGGCTATCGTGTTATGCGTTAGCTACTTCTGCCACATTTTCGTTGCCTGTAAAGCGTGTCGGTCGCGAAACGCCATCGCTCCGTCGAATTTAACAGCGGAAATTAATCGAAAGATCAAAACTGCAAAGGGGACATTTCTGATTTTGGTTACGTTCACTGTCTGCATTATGCCTTCTGTGGTGCTCAAAGCTTTGCCGATTACGAAGAACTATACACTTACCATAGAGTACATCGATTATGTGTTTGTGGATATAATTTATCTAAATTCTGCGTTCAATCCACTTATATACACTTATTCGTAATCCGAAATACGGAAGTTCGTAACGAAAGTCTTGTGTTTGATTGCCAGAAAGTACCGCATAGGGACATCAACGTTGACAACACAGACAAGACACTAAACGAGCTGTGAATAAACTATCATGAGGTGCAATGTGGACAGGGCAATATGGATTGCTTCCCCACTGCGGAACATTTAATCTTAACATTCTTTATTCACTGCGACTTAACGTCAGTGGGAACGGTCATTTACTACCGAACTAAATTTACAGGGGTATAAAATGTACTCCTCTTCAGAACATGGGATAGACTACCGACGTTAAATTTAGTCCACGACCGGGCTTAACTCTTTGGGGAAGCTTAATCAACCACACGCAGTACAATGTTCTCGTTGGTTTGACGCGAATTCCCAAGAGCGAAATCGATTATACGCAACTGCATCAGTCTCAGTCGTCGGCTGCCGCGTTAGCTTAGTGTTATATCTTGTTGAGAAATATCACGAGACGGTTACAAGGAAGTCCGGACTTTAAATTGGTCTCTGGATGAAACTGCAATCCCGATGTAGCAGTGCAATTTGAATGATCATCTACGTCTTGGTTTCACAATGATCTGTGTCTCATGTCCAATTGTGGTCTTAACCTTATCCTGCGCCAGCGAAGTCAACTGACATGCCACTTACCCTATTACAATGCGTTGGGTATTCTCAATCGACTGTGATAAGCTGCAGCTGGCGTGCGTTCAGTAGACGCTAGGACCTAGCTAAAACCTAGTCAAAGTCACGTGTTCTCGTTTAAAATGCACGGCAATATCTCAAGTAATCTCGCGAAGTCTTGGTTTTTAGCGAGGTCCCAGCTGACATGCCACTTATCCCATTACAATGCGTTGGGTGTTCTCAATCGACTATGATAAGCTGCAGCTTGGCTGCGCTTATGATTTTAATTCAGAATTTGTAAGAGCCCTAGAATGATGTTTAGATATGTGAGCATGTGTATTCCATAGTTCACATTTTCCTCTACATTTCTCTGACTTAAACCATATGGCTGTAATTACTAGTTTGGGAGATATTGGCAGGTTTGTATAAGCGCACACACATAATTTCATCATATGGCTGGAGCCAGAGTGAGAGTATGACAGGGGATCAATTTAGTTTCGCTAAGGCTATGATGAACATTTGATATGCATATGGTGAAAGTCTCCATTAAACTCTGGACAACTTTTATAGTGGCTTCTTTTCTGTGAAATTAGCATTCCCCATCAATTTCCAATTTAAAATAGGTCATAAGTCTGGGTGACCTTCGTAACAGCTTAGTGTACAGCAGTAGTGATGACCTACTTAGCTCAGCACACAGGGAAAGTAGTCTGAATAGAGGCTCGGCAGGATAAGGGTATTAATCTGTTTACCGCGAGATACTTGTACATGCATTTTTTGTGGCAGCTGCCATGCAGTTCACCTGATTGGAACTCTGCCAGGCGAATTACGGTTGTTTATCTCAATAATTTAAGGACTGTTGCGCTGCTTTCTTACTCCAGTTTGGCCAAGGGGAAACCAGCTATGGGCATCCCGCCAAACTGCGTTAAGTGGTTTATCAAGAGTGTGACACTAAGGCAAGAATGGATGCAATCTCAAAGTTACTTCAGTTATACCGCAGATTTAGCGAGGGTCCCGGACGTCAGAATATGTACCCGGCCAGCAAAGGTCCCGGAGCTCAAAATATGTACCAGCGAAGGTCTCGAACCTCAAAATATGTACCAGCGAAGGTCCCGAACCTCAAAATATGTACCAGCGATGGTCCCAAACCTCCGCAAAATATGTACCAGCGAAGGTACCGGACCTCGAAATATGTACCAGCGAAGGTCTCGAACCTCCAAATATGTACCAGCGATGGTCCAGGATATCAAAATATGTACCAGCGAAGGTCCCGGACCTCCAAATATGTACCAAATAAGGTCCCGGACCTCCAAATATGTACCAGCGAAGGTCCCGGACCTCCAAATGTGTACCAACATAATTTGGATACTCCAAATAGTTTTAACTTAACCAACTTTCTTCTGTATCAGTGCATCCCAAGTCAAACCCCCAAAAATAGTCCAGTTAACGCCATAGTCACCGGTGCCTAAATGAACACAAATGGGAGTGACTTGCACGTGTGGTTGTGATTCAAGCAAGTGTCATTTAAGAGAAATCGAGAAAAGGCGTGGATTTTTGGAAAAAAAAACATGGTGTCAGGTCACGAGATCTCCACTAATGCACCAGAGGCGGTTCTAATGCTGTAATGCTGGACACTCCGGTTACTTTGGCGCATAAAAGTCATATATGTGGTTAAAAGCTGCATTTCGCTGCTAATGATACCACTCGAGCTTTGTTCCAGTTGACAAACCCTATTAAGATGGATTTCGAAAATAGCACACATATTTACCCTGACACAAATGGAACGTTATCATGGTAAAAAATAAAAGGAGTCCCGATTTTATGATGATGGCCTTCTCTAGTTTTTTTTTTAGACAGCTAAACAGGGCGGAATGCAGCTTTTAGTAATTACATGTATTTGAATTTCAGTAATGATAATTATTTACTGGATTAAATTACATGAGTTTAAAGTTTAAACTTGATTGCAATTTCAAAAAAACTCCGACAAGCATTGTTGACAGCTGTAATTACGGTTCCTCTGAGAAACCGGTTGGCTACATACATGAACACATGCAGGACTACCTAAGTTCAAGACCATATCCGTAAAGGCTGTTACACTTTCCTAAAATACCATTCTGTTTTCGTTTTATGCAAATTTAATTTTTTTTTTGTGAAAATCATGAAAGTCTTATTTGATAGCTTCTCATGCAAAAGTGAACAATTGTAAAAACAATTCCCAATAACGCATATTTTCTGTAAGTTTCACATCAATCCGAACTGACATTTATGAGATAAAATTTTCCGAAGTTACCCAAATTTGGACATTTTTCTATGATCCTATATAACACTACATTTAAGAAAGATTTCGAATTAACACAGTAATTAGCTTCTTGCCAAACGATAACTACGACCGTAACCAATCAATTAGAGCCATAATTACTTTGTTGCCAAATGATAACTACGACCGTAACCAATTACAGCTACAATTACTTAGCTAATTTCCTGATTATGACCGCAATTTCAAGAGAATGAAACTACAAGAAAATGTAGTCGGTTTCGCAAAACGTGACGTCACAATGACGTGTTCCTATTGTAAAACAGGTTAGAGTTCTATACAGCTTAATCACGCAGTCACCATTTTAGTAGTGAACCTCTTTTAGGTTTTTTAAAAATGCATTCTATGCTTAATCACAGCGCAAAGAGTGATTTGTATTGTGATTGTGGCCGTTTCAAAATCCCTTGTTGAAGCACGGCCGAAATTGTTTGGTGGCTGGGCAAAATGTGTCCCAAAAATATACACATTTCAACACAGTTCCCGGGATCACTAAGATTCCGCGCGGGCCTACTGCATGGTTGCACCTTATTTTTAACGTGGGTGTGTCAGTCATGACATGCTCCGTCTGTGTAGTGTGCACGGGAAATGCAAGCAAACTATTCAGTTTTGAAGGACAAAAATTCATTGCGCAATACTACTGGAAAGTAAAAACATCAAGAAAGTGCAAAGACAACCTTTCGAAATGAGTTTAATTTGATTTATTTAAATACTTAAACTTCTTTTCCCATCTACGGCTTGCGAATTTTTAATAATCACTAATCTAGCTTCAAAGTCAATAAACAATTTATTGTCATTTGATTTGTGAGAACATTTGGGGACACTTTGTAGAGCTGTCCGACATTCACTAATATCCTTAAAACTTTTTTCAGATAGACAAAAAATCGTTACGTGTACTTTGCTATTTGGGGATCTGATGATAGATCGAGTTTTCTCAATGTCAGCCTACAACTAAGTTCAGTGAAGCATCGTAATTTCTTACAAGATTATCTTCTAACTGTCAAAAACTCATCTATCAATCATTCGATTTTCGTAGATACATAAACATGTAAATCATAAATCAACAACAAACTCCATGACCAATGCGTTTACCTTGATTTAATGACTTTTAATTAAAATTCCTCTTTGATCTCCTGTTTGTGAGTTTAAACGACAAATCTCGAACCTAAGTCAAAAAGCAATGCATTTATTGTCATTTGAATTGTGAGTATATTTTTGGGAACTGTCCGAATTTTATCAATGTCTTTGAGAGTTATTTCAGGTAGGCAAAAAATCGTCTAAGTGTACTTTAATATTTGGGGACAGATTATATAGTTTTTTCAACTTCAAATTGCAAATAAGTTCACTGAAACATCATCAATTCTTACAAGTTTAGTATATAATTGTCAAACCTAATCTATGAGTTGATTTTCAATATATGAAAATCTAAATCAGAAACCAACGAATTTGTTAAGGATAACGGAAGGTTATAAGCAATTTCCGCAGGCATGCTCGCAGATTTTTGACGGGTATTCGGGGGAACATGGGAGACGGGGCATTCGTTTTTAGGTGTATTGTTGCTTATTTCAGAGGTACCTATAACGGTTCACGAGTTAAAGCTGAACTCGAAAAAACGCTAAAATCTTTGTAAGTACATTTAGTACTCCCATTCGAAATGAACATGTACGTGGTCATCACATCGTGGCCACGATAGTCTTTTCGATACGTGCGGATTCCTTACAAACAACTCCTAATAACGATCTTCAAAGGAATTACTATTCTTGTGATATCGTGGGAATAAAGTAACATTATTTTATAACTAACCATCGGAAATAATCCTTTTGTATAATTTACCAATTGTGGTCTTCACGTTTTTCAAAATTCTACCTTTCCAACAGCGGCCAATCCCATTGTATTTTTTACATTTTTGGTTAAGCCGAATGTCTTAATGCTGCGAATGTTTTGTGTTTTTGATGAATTTGGAATCTAAACTTCCCCTCGTGAATACTTAGCAGTGTCGGATTTACATGTGTAGATGAACAAAGGGACAATTACCCGAACCACCCCACCGAGAGAGGGTCCCGCCTAAAATGGGACACCTTAAAATGAAAGGCTAAACATCATTAAGCTTGGAAAAGAGTGACAGTTCTTTTCATGGTCATTTGACCCTGTAAGAAGTGACCTTCCTCAACATGAAAGCCGGTTGTACGATTTCACAAAAAATAGGAGCGGCCCCTATGAATTTGTTAATAAAACACGAAAAGGGTGGCTAGTTGAATGTCGTCATTGGCACCCTTCGAGGGCTGGGCCCCTAAATATGAAAATATCTATATTTTCAAAGATCAGAAAATGCGCAACAACTGATATTATCTGTAAGGTCATCAATTGTTCTAAAGTGACGTACAATTTCGAGAAAAAATAAACGAAAAAATAGAGGGACAGCCGTCTCCGTTATCTTTTGCCAGAGAGGGACCTCTGGAAAAACATAGTTTTGCATTCCCAGAATTGTCTTACTGAATTTACAATTTTTTTGATTTTTCGAAATACTGTATGAATGATTAAGTGTCTATTTTCAAGTGCGCTTAGACGACCTATGTTGTAAAAACGGAGACAAGGCCTAAAAACAATATCCTGGTCAGGGTCGTCAAAGGGTAAACCATGCACTGATACTGAGTTGTCACATGTTCTCTTGAATTTCCTCTCTTATCTGTTTTCGCAGACTTTCTTTTCTTTATTGTCCTCAGCCCTACGCCTATGTCGGTTGCTACGGCTTAACCCTGACGCCTGCAAAATTTTGAGAGGGCACATTCCCCGGTCCCGGCCTCCCCGCTTCCAACGGCCCTGTCAATTGTTGATATCCCTTTTGTTATTCACAGTGGTTCTCTGTCAGTGAAACAAAATTGAATGTGTTTGCCAAGTATTTTTACGGTTTGTTCGTTAAAAGTTTGAATTTCTGATGATGTCAAAGCATTTTATTTTTAGTTTCAAATTTCGCAAATATCATCTGCCAACTGATTGTAGCTTCGTAGTTTTTTCTTCCACAAGCCAAAGCTCTTTATTTGGTATACATGTAGACGTAGCACTTTTCCCTTATATGGAAAACTTGACTTTTGACATTTGACCTAAAAACAAAACAATGGCGACTTCAAACAGCATTCAGTCCAATTGAGAAGCAATTGATGTAAGTCCTAACTGTATAAAATTAATTATTAAGGTATCGCAGTAATCAAATATGTTTTAAAGTACACCCGATATTCTTATGGGAAATTGCTTGTTTCACTTAGTTATCTCATGTCGACCTAAGATTCGGAGTGCAATCGCGCTTGATAATCCGACGTTAATTTCCATTTTATAGGTCAGCTGTTTGTCGAATGACTGAGAGCGCATGCGCAACTTTATCATAAGTAGGAGGGAGATTAGAAACTATGGTGTGACTACATAGTTTCTCCTTAGTACGTATTTCAAAATATGTGATTTTTTTCTAAAAATTTCCTAACAATATAACTGTGTAGCAGACGTTGCGAGGTGGAACTTTCGTCTGGAATTGTTTATATTTTGACGAGCTTTCGCGTTCCGTGCTTCTTCAATATTTTTTAGACTCGGTCACTATTTCGATGATTCCACCGATTTCCAAATGAGCCCAGACACAATAGGACCATTTCGGATTTCAATGCAACACTGGAATATCACTGGAGAGTTCTGTCGTCGTGTAATCTAGGACAGCCTTATTAGTTACATCAAATTTAATTAAATTCAGCCCTACAGACTGTGTAACAAACGGCCACGGCTTCCGTCAGCACTTACATCCAACCAAGGCGCATTTTCTTTTTGAAAACGCAGACGTCACGATCCTATTGGCGTATTCTTATTCATGGAAAACTGAAAAAGGACAGACAAAAGTGAATTTTTGATCAGGGTTCTGTTTCATGAAAGTAGATTAAAGGGAAAGGCAACCCTTTTTATGTCATTTTTAGCAAAAAAATGGTTCTTTGATTATCCCAGACATATTTTTCACTTAATGACAGCTTTTCGTAATTTTATTAATCATTCTTCCTTTTCTCAGGAAGTGACGTTTTGGGAGGAAAGAATGTCGTGCCAATTTCTTTTCATATAGTTTGACTGTGAGAGCTGTCGAGTCAGTCATTGTTATACCACGGCTGTGACAAGTTCGGTCGTCGTTTGCTTTGTTTACGAGTCAGTCAATATGCCACACTGTTGCTGCATACCTGGTTGTACTCATCATCGCCCAGAGCCTGTAAGCTGCCCTGCTGCGATGTTGAGTAGAGGGAGTGAATACAGGTCCAGTTCGACACCCAGTAAAGAGGACAGTTCGTCGTCCAATGAATAGATCGGTGAGCCAAACTTTGATTTTGTCTAAAGTATTGGAGCTATTTAGAAGGTGCCAGGAGTGTGGCGAGGGAGTCACACGGTGGGATGTAAGCAGTTTGTGTCCTCAGGTCACTATCCAGTGGGAGTGTGTCGCGGGACACTCGGGCAAGTGGGACAATTGTTCCTCTGTCCGTGAGACGATAATGAGTACATCTCGGTACGCAGCAACAGTGTGACATGTTAACTGACTCGTAAACAAAAGCAAACGACGACTGAAAAATCACAACAGATGTAGAGCAATGACTGACTCGGCAGGTCTCACAGTCAGACTATATGAAAAGAAATTGGCGAGAAATACTTGCCTCCTAAAACGTCACTTCCGGAGTTGAACTCGACGGTCTCCGCAGTCATTTCTGGGGGCAAGCTTGCAAAAAGTGCCACTCTGGCAAGAATCAGCTGCCACTGCGTTTGCATTGAACGGGACTGAATTCCGACTTTCGCATTTGACATTCTGTATACGATTACAAATGAACAAATGTTGAATTTCGTACATCTCTTAGTATAAAAGTCAAATTAAGTTCATTACATGCAAAGAGATCCCACGTGTCATTACAAGATTTCATCGTTAGTAAGTTTCCTACCACTACTACTTCCGTTACACAATCTGTTGCTCTGTTCATGTACCAGGACACACCGTACAGGTCTTATGAAATAATCATCTAGTGAAGAAGGTCGTCACCCGTAACGTGCGACAATGAAACTAACAGCACTCTTTTATTTCTATTGAACAGAGGGGTTTTCCCACTTGAGTCAGCGTGTTGTTTCCTTTAGATCGCCAACTCGAGCCCTTTATGTGTAGGAGAAGGAGAGCTAAATACATATATCTTGTTTGGTTAAGCATGCTGCTCCCGGTGGCTTTAAAGCATCAATTGCATATCAAAGCACCAAAAAAATAAAACTACCCCATCGGTAGATCAGCTGTCAAATTCCGCAAACACTATCTTATGATATGTTAATTAGCTGATCTCGGCATACAAAAGTGAATAAAAGTGGATGAATGCGAAGTGTGACGTCAAGTTTTCGTACACAAATATACACAAAGCACCGTCTGAGCTTTGACAAATCTTACATAATCATCACGTAAAACCTAGGCTGACACTCCACAAACCCTACTCCATTGTTAGTAATTCTCGGTTAAACACGAAAAGTTTCTTTTCTCTCTTAGTTGAACACACTATTTCCAATACTATGTATACCTACCTGCAAGCAAGGTGCGCGTTCACCTACTTTTATCCCAAAAGACGAGTGTTCGACGACGGCGTCACCACTGGACCTTTGAACATTTAATTCGGACATTTGATAATTTGCTATAGTCTACTTTTCTGAAAGTCTTGATGATTTTTGTAGTGTATTCGAATGATGATTTTTGTAGTGTTGGTTTAATACACGATTAAACGCTATCGGTTTTATGTTCTGTGTTAGCTGGTCGCCTCTTATCGTTATTAGTATTATTGATAGGATTCGCTTAATACCGTCGGGGCCTGTGTTAGACTTTACGCGATATCTGTTGTTGAGTTGGGTGGTTATCCCCTTTTGTATACGCCTTTGTTTTTGATATATGAGACAGAACAAACAAAATACAACGACGACACTTGGCGCACACGAAATAAGTTTTGTTCTTATTCAGCATCCCTCTTTTGTTTCGATTCTCGATCCGTTGCTAGGAGCCGCAAAACGTGCATCGAGGTGAGTTTCCTCAATTGAGTCGTCTATCGATCAGCTCTTTGGTGTATGACACGGCACATCACTTGGCCAACACGTGGCGTGTATGAAGATTAATAATTCTTACTTGTCGGAAACTTCATGGATTTAATGCATTTTGTTCGCAAGTTTAATATCCTGCCGTCAATCTTCCGCGTAATCTTTGTTTTCATAACTTATTTTTGTGACGATATAATTTTGCAGCATCTAGACCAGCATTGACGAATGAAAAACGAGTTTCCCGCATTGTTTATCTATATCTTGTCGAAACTAAACCTCTAATTGTCTATGACGGAGATACCGATGTGTAAATCACCTAAGTGATGATCAATCTGTTTTGTAATTACCGACTGTAGAAAGGTTGTTTTCGAGTAATTTTGCTTGGTAGTTCAACGTCGAACACCGTTTAGTGAAATTGTTGGTTACGAGGAATCCGATATCGATGCAACCAAGAAAGCAGACCCGTTATAGCATCTGTAAAGTAACAACAGTTACGACCGATTATTTACTTTGTTCCCAAAAACTCCTGCAGTCTTGAAATTCTCGCGAAACTTGAGGAAACTCCTACTCGACAGTTTGAAGGCGATTATCTTCGGATAGAGGACTTATATTGGCAGATTACATTGATGTTCAACTCTTGTCTGTACTGAACGGAATACTGCAAGTAATATGAATGCTTCTGGTAACAGGACGGCTTGGTTTCTTAACGACCAAGTTTCCTTGTATTTCATTTCTGCCAGAGTGGTAATGCAAGTGTTTTGGATATTTTATATATCACTCAGCAACGGATTAATCATTTACTGCATTCTGAAATATAAACTCTGGAAAAAGTCCTACAATGTTTTTATCGTCGGTCTTGCATTTACCGATCTTCTTAGTGGTAATGCAAGTGTTTTGGATATTTTATATATCACTCAGCAACGGATTAATCATTTACTGCATTCTGAAATATAAACTCTGGAAAAAGTCCTACAATGTTTTTATCGTCGGTCTTGCAGTTACCGATCTTCTTGTGGGCGCCGTAGTCTTACCCACAGACATTTGGCGTAAGCTTGGTGTCCGCCTGTTGTGGGCTGCTAACGGATCGCCGACTGGACTGGAAGCGTCTCTGTCCGGTTGCCTTTTTCTCATCTTCATCTCCGCTTTGCCGTTGCTTTGTTCGTACGTAACCATCGTTTTCATTTCGTTGGACCGTTTTATCAGTATAGTTTCCCCGCTTCGCCATCACGCAATTTCAAGTCCGGTGAAGAATGCTATATGTGTGTTAATCGGGTTTATGTCGATGACCAGTCTCCTGGGAGCCTCTTGTCTGATACCAGTCATTTCCACAAACGCAAGGCCTTACGATCCCTTTACAGAGAGGTGTACGTACAACCTACTGCCCAATAATATGAGGAGTGTCATTAGCGTCGCATTGGCTATCATGTTATGCGTTAGCTACTTCTGTCACATTTTCGTTGCCTGTAAAGCGTGTCGGTCGCGAAACGCCATCGCTCCGTCCAATTTAACAGCGGAAAATAATCGAAAGATCAAAACTACAAAGGGGACATTTCTGATTTTGGTCACGTTCACTGTCTGTGTTATGCCTTCTGTGGTGCTCAAAGCTTTGCCGATTACGAAGAACTATACAGTTACCATAGAGTACATCGATTATGT
>NMRA01000545.1:182317-218552 GCA_002633005.1 Phoronis australis
TTCGCTGTCGATTATTTTATCCCCGTTTGCAGGCACTGCTCCGGTCGCACTGACGGCGTTTTGTCGGCCTGGGTTCTTGAATTAATTATACTTCCGGGTTCGAGGCAAGTTCAAAATGGCGATAGTTCTTCGGGTGCGAGTCGTGAGTGGCGCGTTCATTTAACTTTTTTCGAGTACAGATTGTTTATTAGTTATGGGGTAGGTACTTCTTGGATCCTTATAACGTCCTCTAACCATGTAATAAGGGTTAACAACGCGTGCGACCAGGTCTTTAACGACAGTGGGAACGGTCATTTACTACCGAACTAAATTTACAGAGGTATAAAATGTACTCCTCTTCAGAACATGGGATAGACGACCGACGTTAAATTTAGTCCACAACCGGGCTTAACTCTTTGGGGAAGCTTAATCAACCGCACGCAGTAAAATGTTATCGTTGGTTTGATGAGAATTCCCACGAGCGAGATCGATTACACGCCATTGCATCAGTCTCAGTCGTCGGCTTGCCGTGTTAGCTTAGTGTTATATCTTGCTGAGAAAATACCACGAGTTACAAGGAAGTCCGGATTTTAAATTGGTCTCTGGATGAAACTGCAATCCCGATGTAGCTGTGCAATTTGAATGATCATCTACGTCTTGGTTTCACAATGATCCGGGTCTCATGTCCAATTGTGGTCTTAAGCGGCCCTTATCCTGCGCTAGCGAGGTCAGCTGACATGCCACTTATCCTATTACATTGCGTTGGGTGTTCTCAATCGACTATGATAAGCTGCAGCTGGCGTGCGTTCAGTAGACGCTAGGACTTACGCTAGGACCTAGCTAAAACCTAGTCAAAGTCACGTGTTCTCGTTTAAAATGCACGGCAATATCTCACGTAATCTCGCGAAGTCTTGGTTTTTAGCGAGGTCCCAGCGTTACTGAACGGGAGGCTGGGCTGCGCTGGGACAGTGTACTCACCCCAGGACACTTATGATATTAATTCAGAATTTGTAAGAGCTCTAGAATGTTGTTTAGATATGTGAGCATGCGTATTCCATAGTTCACATTTTCCTCTACATTTCTCTGACTTAAACCATATGGCTGTAATTACTAGTTTGGGAGATATTGGCAGGTTTGTATAAGTGCACACACATAATTTCATCATATGGCTGGAGCCAGAGTGAGAGTATGACAGGGGATCAATTTACTTTCGCTAAGGCTATGATGAACATTTGATATGCATATGGTGAAAGTCTCCATTAAATTCTTGACAACTTTTATAGTGGCTTCTTTTCTGTGAAATTAACATTTCCCATCAAATTTCCAATTTAAAATAGTTAGGTCATAAGTCTGGGTGACCTTCATAACAGCTTAGTGTACAGAAGTAGTGGTGACCTACTTAGATCAGCACACAGGGAAAGTAGTCTGAATACAGGCTCGGCAGGATAAGGGTATTAATCTGTTTACCGCGAGATACTTGTACATGCATTTTTTGTGGCAGCTGCCATGCAGTTCACTTGATGGGAACTCTGCCAGGCGAATTACGGTTATCTCAATAATTTAAGGACTGTTGCGCTGCTTTCTTACTCCAGTTTGGCTAAGGGGAAACCAGCTATGGGCATCCCACCAAACTGCGTTAAGTGGTTTATCAAGAGTGTGACACTAAGGCAAGAATGGATGCAATCTCAAAGTTACATCAGCTATACCACAGATTTAGCGAAGGTCCCGGACGTCAGAGTATGTACCCGGCCAACAAAGGTCAAGGACCTCAAAATATGAACCAGCGAAGTTCCCGAACCTCAAAATATAAATATCTGTACCAGCGAAGGTCCGGAACCCCAGGCTCAGAATATGTACCAGCGAAGGTNATGTACCAGCGGAGGTCCCGAACCTCAAACTATGTACCAGCGAAGGTCCCGAACCTCAAAAATTGTACCAGCGAAGGTCCCGAACCTCGAAATATGTAGCAGCGAAGGTCCCGGATCTCAAAATATGTACTAGCGAAGGTCCCGAACCTCAAAATATGTACCAGCATTATTTGGATACTCCAAATAGTTTTAGCTTAACAAACTTTGTTCTGTATCAGTGCATCCCAAGTCAACCCCCCCCCCCAAAAAATAGTCCAATTAACGCCATAGTCACCGGTGCCTAAATGAACACAAATTGGAGTGACTTGCACGTGTGGTTGTGATTCAAACAAGTGTCATTTAAGAGAAATCGAGAAAAGCCGTGGACTTTTGGAAAAAAAACATGGTGTCAGGTCACGAGATCTCCACTAATGCACCAGAGGCGATTCTAATGCTATTATAATAATGCTGGACACTCCGGTTACTTTGGCGCATAAAAGTCATATATGTGGTTAAAATGCTGCATTTTGCTGCTAATGATATCACTTGAGCTTTGTTCCAGTTGACAAACCCTACATTTACCGTGACACAAATGGAACGTTATCATTGTAAAAAATAAAAGGAGTCCCGATTTTATGATGATGGCCTTGTCTAGTTTTGTTTTTAGACAGCTAAACAGGGCGAAATGCAGCTTTTAGTAATTAAACGTATTTAAATTTCAGGAATGATAATTATTTATTGGATTAAATTACATTAGTTTACAGTTTAAACTTGATTGCAATTTCAAAAAAACTCCGACAAGCATTGTTGACAGCTGTAATTACGGTTCCTCTGAGAAACTGGTTGGCTACATACATGAACACATGCAGGACTACCTAAGTTCAAGACCATATCCTAAAACGCTGTTACACTTTCCTTAAATACCATTCTGTTTTCGTTTTATGCAAATTTATTTTTTTTGTGAAAATCGTAAAGGTCGTATTTGATAGCTTCTCATGCAAAAGTGAACAATTGTAAAAACAATTCCCAATAACGCATATTTTCTGAAAGTTTCACATGAATGCGAACTGACATTTATGAGATAAAATTTTCCGAAGTTACCCAAATTTGGACATTTTTCTATGATCCTATATAACGTTACATTTAAGAAAGCTTTCGAATTAACACCGTAATTAGCTTCTTGCCAAACGATAACTACGACCGTATCCAATTACAGCTACAATTAGTTAGCTAATTTCCTGATTACGACCGCAATTTCCAGCGAATGAAACTACAGGAAAATGTAGTCGGTTTCGCAAACGTGACGTCACAATGACGTGTTCCCATTGTAAAAGAGGTTAGAGTTCTATACAGATTGATCACGCAGTCACCATTTTAGTAGTGAGCCTCTTTTAGGTTTTTTAAAAATGCATTCTATGCTTAATCACAGCGCAAAGAGTGATTTTTATTGGGCCTTGGGGATGTTTCAAAATCCCTTGTTGAAGCACGGCCGAAACTGTTTGGTGGCTGGGCAAAATGTGTCCCAAAAATATACACATTTCAACGCCTGGAGTTCAAATTCAGTTCCCGGGATCACTAAGATTCCGCGCGGGCCTACTGCATGGTTGCACCTTATTTTTAACGTGGGTGTGTCAGTCATGACGTGCTCCGTCAGTGTAGTGTGCACGGGAAATGCAAGCAAACGATTCAGTTTTGAAGAACAAAAAATCATCGCGCAATACTACTGGAAACTAAAAACATCAAGGAAGTGCAAAGACAACCTTTCCAAGTTAATGAGAAATGAGTTTAATTTGATTTATTTAAAGACTTAAACTTCTTTTCCGATCTACGGCTTGCGAAATTTTTAAAAATTACTAATCTAGTTCCAAAGTCAATAAACAATTTATTGTCATTTGGATTGTGAGAACATTTTGGGACACTTTGTAGAGCTGTCCGGCATTCATTGATATCCTTAAGACTTATTTCAGATAGACAAAAAATCGTTACGTGTACTTTGCTATTTGGGGATCTGATGATAGATCGAGTTCAGTGAAGCATCGTAATTTCTTACAAGATTATCTTCTAACTGTCAAAAACTCATCTATCAATCATTCGATTTTCGTAACTACATAAACATGTAAATCATAAATCAACAACAAACTCCATGACCAATGCGTTTACCTTGATTTAATGACTTCATTCCTCTTTGATCTCCTTTTTGTGAGTTTAAACGACAAATCTCGAACCTAAGTCAAAAAGCAATGCATTTACTGTCATTTGAATTGTGAGTATATTTTTGGGAACTGTCCGAATTTTATCAATGTCTTTGACAGTTATTTTAGATTGGCAAAAATTCGTCTCACTGTACTTTAATATTTGGGGACGGATTATATAGTCTCTTTAACTTCAAATTGCAACTAAGTTCACTGAAACATCATCAATTCTTACACGTTTAGCGCATAATTGTCAAACCTTATCTATGAGTTGATTTTCAATATATGAAAATCTAAATCAGAAACCAACGAATTTGTTAAGGATAACGGAAGGTTGTAAGCAATTTCCGCAGGCATGCTCGCAGATTTTTTTACGGGTATTCGGGGGAACATGGCAGACGGGGCATTCGTTTTTAGGTGTATGGTTGCTTATTTCAGAGGTACCTATAACGGTTCACGAGTTAAAACTGAACTCCAAAAAACGCTAAAATCTTTGTAAGTACACCCATTCGACATGTACATGGTCATCACAAATCGTGGCCTCGTTAGTCTTTTCGACACATGCGGATTCCTTACAAACAACTCCTAATAACGATCTTCAAAGGAAATACTATTCTTGTGATACCGTGGGAATAAAGTAACATTTTATAACTAACCATCGGAAATAATCCTTTTGTATAATTCACAAATTGTGGTCTTCACGTTCTTCAAAATTCTACCTTTCCAATAGCGGCCAATCCCATTGTATTTTTTACATTTTTGGTTAAGTCGAATGTCTTAATGCTGCGGATGTTTTGTGTTTTTGATGAATTTGGAATCTAAACTTCCCCTCGTGAATACTTAGCAGTGTCGGATTTACATGTGTAGATGAACAAAGGGACAATTACCCCGAACCACCCCACCGAGAGAGGGTCCCGCCTAAAATGGGACACCTTAAGATGAAAAGCTAAACATCATTAAGCTTGGAAAAGAGTGACAGTTCTTTTCATGGCCATGTGACCCTGTAAGAAGTGACCTTCCTCAGCATGAAAGTCGGTTGTACGATTTTACAAAAAATAGGAGCGGCCCCTAAGAATTTGTCAATAAAACACGAAAAGGGTGGCTAGTTGAATGTCGTCATTGGCACCCTTCGAGGGCTGGGCCCCTAAATATGAAAAGATCTGTACTTTCAAAGATCAGAAAATGCGCAACAATTGATATTATCTGTAAAGTCATCAATTTTTCTAAAGTGATGTACAATTTCGAGAAAAAATAAACGAAAAAATAGAGAGACAGCCGTCTCCGTTATCTTTTGCCAGAGAGAGACCTCTGGAAAAACATAGTTTTGCATTCCCAGAATTGTTTTACTGAATTTACAATTTTCTTGATTTTTCGAAATACTGTATGAATGATTAAGTGCCCATTTTCAAGTGCGCTTGGACGACCTATGCTGTAAAAACGGATATTTTGACGAGCTTTCGCGTTCCGTGCTTCTTCAATATTTTTAGGACTCGGTCACTATTTCGATGATTCCACCGATTTCCAAATGAGCCCAGACACAATAGGACCATTTCGGATTTCAATGCGACACTGGAATATTACTGTAGAGTTCTGCCGTCGTGTAATCTAGGACAGCCCTATTAGTTACATCAAATTTAATTAAATTCAGCCCCACAGACTGTGTAACAAACGGCCACGGCTTCCGTCAGCACTTACGTCCAACCAAAACGCATTTTCTTTTTGAAAACGCAGACGTCACGATCCTATCGGCGTATTCTTATTCATGGAAAACTGAAAAAGGACAGACAAAAGTGAATTTTAGTGATCAGGGTTCTTTTTCATGAAAGTAGATTAAAGGGAAAGGCAACCCTTTTTATGTCATTTTTAGCAAAAAAGGTTCTTTGATTATCCCAGACATATTTTTCACTTAATGACAGCTTTTCGTAATTTTATTAATCATTCGTCCTTTTCTCCGGAAGTGACGTTTTGGGAGGAAAGAATTTCGTGCCAATTTCTTTCATATAATTTGACTGTGAGAGATGTCGAGTCAGTCATTGTTATACCACGGCTGTGACAAGTTCGGTCGTCGTTTGCTTTTGTTTACGAGTCAGTCAACATGCCACACTGTTGCTGCGTACCTGGTTGTACTCATCATCGCCCAGAGCCTGTAAGCTGCCCTGCTGCGATGTTGAGTAGAGGGAGTGAATACAGGCCCAGTTAGACACCCAGTAAAGAGGACAGTTCGTCGTCCAATGAATAGATCGGTGAGCCAAACTTTGATTTTGTCTAAAGTATTGGAGCTATTTAGAAGGTGCCAGGAGTGTGGCGAAGGAGTCACACGGTGGGATGTAAGCAGTTTGTGTCCTCAGGTGACTTTCCAGTGGGAGTGTGCCGCCTGACACTCGGGCAAGTGAGACAATTGTTCCTCTGTCCGTGAGACGATAATGAGTACATCTCGGTACGCAGCAACAGTATGACATATTAACTGACTCGTAAACAAAAGCAAACGACGACTGAAAAATCACAACAGAGTTGGAGCAATGACTGACTCGGCAGGTCTTACAGTCAGACTATATGAAAAGAAATTGGCGCGAAATACTTGCCTCCTAAAACGTCACTTCCGGAGCTGAGCTCGACGGTCTCCGCAGTCATTTCTGGGGGCAAGCTTGCAAAAAGTGCCACTCTGGCAAGAATCAGCTGCCACTGCGTTTGCATTGAACGGGACTGAATTCCGACTTTCGCATTTGACATTCTGTATACGATAACAAATGAACAAATGGTGAATTTCGTACCTCTCTTAGTATAAAAGTCAAATTAAGTTCATTACATGCAAAGAGATCCCACGTGTCATTACAAGATTTCATCGTCAGTAAGTTTCCTACCACTACTACTTCCGTTCCACAATCTGTTGCTCTGTTCATGTACCAGGACACACCGTACAGGTCTTATGAAATAATCATCTAGTGAAGAAGGTCGTCACCCGTAACGTGCGACAATGAAACTAACAGCACTCTTTTATTTCTATTGAACAGAGGGGTTTTCCCACTTGAGTCAGCGTGTTGTTTCCTTTAGATCGCCAATTCGAGCCCTTTATGTGTAGGAGAAGGAGAGCTAAATACATATAGCTTGTTTGGTTAAGCATGCTGCTTACGGTGGCTTTAAAGCATCAATTGCATATCAAAGCACCAAAAAATAAAACTACCCTATCGGTAGATCAGCTGTCAAATTCCGCAAACACTATCTTATGATATGTTAATTAGCTGATCTCGAGTGACAAGCATTTATTGGTGGACACATGCTACGTAGAGACGAGAAAATCAATCACAGTTATCCTCCGTCAAGGTTCATGTGAAAAGGCGTCACATAGTGATGTTCGTTTTCCCTTGGTTTATGGTATACATACTGGTGTGGCATTCACCTATCAAAATTAGTTAAATTATCGTTTTAGGCATTTTTATAGTGCAATATTTTAAGATTGTGTGTTACATTGATGTCACACAAAGAATTAACTCCCTGTTCTTTTCACTTTTCCGCAAGAGATACGCTGAGGCAAAGCGCGTAAAAGAGCGTTTGTAACTGCATACGTAAACACGGCACATCCCTTGTAACTCGCATGAATCGTGAACAATAAAAAGAAATAGTGACGTGATCAGACGGTGATGAAATATATGTATATGTATATATTACGTCAGCCTGGCGTAAAACATGTGTTCTACACATCACCATGTTTAGAAGACCCATCATTTATAGATTTCTTTTCTTTAAGGGGGATAGAAACATGCATTGCATGGCCGGTATATTTTTCATAACCTTAGACCCACTTAAGTTGACTAACATACAGCAGTGATATTTGCCTTTTGCCAATTTCTTGAGTGTCAATATTGCAACTCAATTTGCGAAAATGGAAGTTTACCCGCATCTTAATGATTAATACAAGCGACAGCGAAGAAGAAAGACAAGTGCTGACTACCGTGTTGCATTATGGGTAAATACCTCAGGATGAGAGTGAGGCTGCGCTATTTCATGTCGACCCTAATGTACAGATGTTACTACTTTTGCACAGAAAGGAGAAAACAATCTTTGAAAGTGCGTGATTTGTAAAAAACAATAAACGTTACGATGATTGTAGTGCGGCCCTGTATTCGAACTATGTAGGCACAGTAATATATTTCCCTTTGAACTAAAATATAGAGTTACCCGACGCTGTCCAACACTAAAAGCTTCCTGCTCATGCAGCGTGCAGGATGTTCCACTGCATTACCACGTGTCACCATAGTGAACTGTAAACTGTCATTATCTCTGTTCTCAAGTAATTCATTTCGACTAGCTGCTGAGTCTCATTTCCGTGATTTAAAGTATATTAATGAGAAGCTGGAATTCATTCTCGTTTTCAACTCACTTGTTGTTCTATCATTCATGTACATGGAGTATAAATGTCTATGCACTTACTACATAACGAATGTACAACGCACGATGCGTATTTATGAAATAATGAGATGTACTATTCAAGGGTAATCATCGCACAACAAGAAATCATAAGACCAATTTTAAGACAAAACAAATTATATACTGAAAACTATTCCAGGCTGACTCTCTTTGAACATGACAATAAGGCGAAATAACAACACTAACAACACAAAATAATTTTCCTTATCTCTGGGACTGCATGGCCAAATAAGTTAGAAACACAATATACAGCGATAAATTGATAACAGTCAACCAACAAGTGGACGTGGTTGCACTGAGCGTGAACAGGGTGACATTTGGTCCAAAGACGAGTTCTCAACCCCTTTCACCGCTCAGTAGGTTTGCAAGTGAGTACGACATACTCCTTCACCGGGACGCTACACCTTATGGTCTCCACTCCACGGCGCGTCCCCCGACCGTTGATGAAAGAAACATAAGCCGAACTGAAGACTACAGAATGGACTCAAAGTTGAGAAACCCACTGCTTGGTGTGCTCGCATGGCAGTGCTGTCAAAGGCTAACAACAAGGTCAGAATATGTGTAGACCTAACCAAGCTGGACGTTAAAAGCTTGAAACGAGAACTACACATGTTTCTACAGTCTATCATCTGTTGACACAGCTCGGAACAGTGAGCACATTGAGGAAATTTGATGCCAATAGCGGATACTGGCAGATCCCCTTCTCGCCAGCCTCTCGGTCCTTCATCACAGTCTTCACTCCTTTCGGCAAATTTCAATTCAACCGCCTGCCGTTTGGAATTTTATCTGCCAGTGAAATCCACTAGAGGCGCCTGTCCCAACTGCTGGAGGGGCATGTCCCAACTGCTGGAGGTGCGGGAGGGAGTAATATGCATGCATGTATGCAAGACGATGTTCTCATTTACGTCAAAGACCCAAATGAACACGACTCTCGACTCAAGTCACACTAGGTAGAATTCAGGAAGCTGGCATCACACTAAAACTCCAAAAATGTGGGATTTGCAAGACGTCATTAAAATTCCTGGGGTACGTATAAGGAACTGATGGCTTCAGACCAGACCCAGACAGAGTCGTCGGTGGTTCCACATGTCCACCTCCAACAAACGTCACTGAAACCTTGGTATGGCAACCCAAGTTGGAAAATTTCTTCCCAATCTTGCAGACATGACCAAGCCACTACGTGAGCACGTAAGTACCAAGAACGCCTTTTTTGAACATCGAACACACAAAAGCCTTTAACGCCATCAAGCAGTTATTGTACATGGTACTCGTACTGGTTCTCTACAGCCAAAACAGGAACACAGCTTTGTCGTAGGGCTTGGGTGCCGTATTGCTGCAGCAACTTGAAGAAGCCGAGACTGTTCGTCCTGTAGTGTACTCATCTCGCGTCATGTAGGAGACTTAGAGAAAGAAGCTTTGGCCGTCACGTGGGCCTCTGATCGTTTTGCAGATTACCTTATCGGACTCGACTTCACTATAGAGACCAATATCACAAGCCACTCGCCCGTAACAAGGTCGTCAGTGAGCTTCCAGCTAGAATACAGAGATTTCAAATTAGGCTGATGACGTATCGCCACTTGATCCACCACGACTCTGAAAGAGAATTCTATACGGGCGATGCCTTGTCCACAGCCACCTCAACCAGTGTACCTTTTAGGCAGAACAATGGCGCAGCGTGGCGTACATGCCATTGAAAAGTCTCTAACAGCATCAGAAGAACTCTTAGAATAGCTAACGACAGTCACACGAACCGACGAAGCGTGAGGAACGGATGGCCCACAAAAATGCATTCCCGTGACTGTCAGACCCTATTGGACCCACCGCAGCAACATCACGCACGGGAGCGGACTGCTCATGTATGGCACGCGCAATCTCGCCCACTCTGCACTCGGGCTATCCACGATCAACAAAATCCATGCTGATCACCAAAGCATTACCAGGTGCGGGGAACGAGTCCACATGGTGACCAGGACTGTCCCGCCAGATCCAAGGCAGTGTAGAGAACAGCATGGGACACCATTGCATCTGACTTGTTCGAACTAAAAGACCAAAGTATTGGTAGACTATTTCTTGCGCTACCCTGAAGTCACCCTTTCACCTCCAACACGTCTCGTCCCGTGATCAATCGCCTGAAATCAACATTCGCCAGACATGGCGTATTGGTCTAGCTAAGAACAGACCCCAGCAGCAAGTTTGTCTCGAAAGATTCTGCCAACTTTGCACACGATAGGGATTTTCGACACGGGAGCAACAGTCTTCGTCTCTCCCAAAGTAATGGTGCTACAGAAGCAGGGGGAAAACGATCATGACTTTGCTCAAAAAGGCTAGCGACACTTATCTACCTCTACTCAGCTACAGAGTAAAAACACTGGCATGTTTTTCAAACCTTGGTGAACTGCTCATGGGACGGCGTTTGTGAACGAACGTCCCAATTCATCCTCTCCCCCAAATGGCCGGATTCTGATGTCTTCAAAGATCGACAGGAGATGAGCAAGGCCCAACAGAAGACAAACCATGACTGGATAGTCGTACCAGAGTGTGGATCCACAGTATAAACCTTGTGACCCAGGAAGGTACAGTAACTGGCAAGACCCAAACGCCACGTTCACACTCTGTTGAAGCTGCGTTAGACGTAATCGCGGCCATAGTGTTCGCCATCCTTTTTTAATCCCAAGGGACTACTAAGCAAACCCAGACCATCGAGAGTCGAGCTAGAAACCAAGATGCCGACAGTGAAAGCTCAAAGACTCCAGACGTAGCCAGCGAACGTCTGGAACGTGTGACACCTCCCCAGACATTTGTCAAGACTCAGTCCGGTCGTGTATCTTGGCCTCCGTCTACACTGGACTTGTAAAGAGTTAATTGCCTATTTACATAGAAAAATGACATGTTTTTCCGTTTTTCTAGTATGTGCTAAGCTTTGTAATAAATAGTGTTTTATCCAAAACGGGGAATCGTCACTTATTTGTACGTTCAACATCGGCATCTGGCGAGTCGGGAGAACAATTACTGATCGCCATATTCATTCAACCTCTCGTTGTTTCAATGTCAAATTACTGACCAAACAAAAACGATGGACGTGATTTTGCCCAAGCTATATATATTATCAAAAGTCTCAAGTTGCGACGTTCCCTAAATGCTTTCACCATAACTTGTAATTTGTTTATCTATTCTCAAGATTCAAATTATCAGTAACTTTTGCATTTTCATGATGTCTGTATCGCCTAGTGCCATTGACCTTTTACGGTTAGAAAGATAAATGTAATGAATTCTGGGACACCGGTCAGCCAAGCATAATGACTCCGACCAATGACAGCAGAGAACGTGCACCATCATTTTCAAGCATCAGGCAACGACGGAAATGATTATCTCACGCTTCTCTAACCGTGAAATGGTGACTGAGTTAGTTGAATAGAATAACTATTTGATGCGTTCAGTAGAGAAAACATCTCGTGCCCAAATCTCCACTAGCTTTACTTTCTGAAAGACTTCCTGGTGAGCACCAGACCAGGTGTCGGTGTTGAATTGAAAAGAATACCTGTCACGTTTTTCCCGTGTGTGGGTGGGCGCAGGTTGTTACAGACCGGTGCTAATAGCTTTCGGTGCGATGACTGACTGAAGACTGGTTCGAGTTAATCCTTTATTAATCCCGACCGTACGTTCACAAGCCTACTCAAACAAAACGTCCGACGTAATGTCTGTTCATGCTCCAGCCAATGCTGCGAAGCCTTGACTTGTGATGAACCTCTGAGACACGTTCAGCAACTGTTACACTAGTCGATTCAATAACCTGTTGTCTCTATAGCTGGCTCTCTATTGACTATCGCTGTAACTGCTGATTCTCTTCACTGCAACTCAATTGTAGTTCTCCTGACTAACTTTCTTGAACTTACTTGATCCCTCTTGAACTGACTTGATCTCCTAACACAAACCCGTGCTTGTGTATTTATAGCCTAATGTATTGTTCTGGAACTTTTCAGCAATTCAAGCACATTCTAGAACTTTCCTGAATCTACCCAATCATTCTACAAACATATACTAGTCTCTAGAATATTCCAGACTGCATTAATCACTGTCATGCTAGAGTCTTCTAGAAAGTTCCACACTATACTGCAGTAAACAAATTACATTATCACTACTGAACTCAGTCTACTAGAAAGTTCCATACTATTCTGTAGTAAACAAATTACATCATCATTGTACTTAACTCAGGGGTCATGCTAATCAAACTGAATAACAAAACAAAACAATACAACTAATAATACTGTCAGATTATATTCTGACAATACCAATCTGGGGACAGCTTTCAATGACCGCAGGGAGAGCTTTTTAGCAATGAACATTAGAGCATGGTCTCGTTATGCAGCCACGTGACTACGTTAGTATTATCAGCAAGAGATTACCTTCCTGGTTTACTTGTGATTGAAATCAGTTATGAAAGACAACTCAGTCCATCTTCTTTAGCCGTTGACACATTTCGGCTTTAGATGAATGCGACTGATTTATAATTAGTAGACATGAGAAGGCCGCCACTGTGATTTGTTTCTATGTCTCGAATAAATGTCATTCTTCAGAAGAGGGAGCATTGGGCAAGGAGAACAGCGGTAGCCTAGGAATCACCACGAATTCGTGAAAAATGAAAAGAAACTGAGAAATGAAGCAAGTAAGATCTACGTAAACAAGAATCTGACCAAAAAGGAGGACCGTTGTACAAGGCTTCCAGAAATCTGGACACCAGGATTCAAAGTTGCTGACATATGGTTGAAGAATTTATTACAAGAACTGGGCCAATGATATCAAACTGGTAGGCAGCAAGAGATGTTTGCCGGCCATCTAACTCTCTCTCTCATGTCAAACATTATATGTGCAAGTCAGAGTGTAGTGCAATATTTTGCAACGTCTTGTATTCAGCAATTGGTAAGATGTGTGTTGTGCTCACTTATACGGTAGTCTGCACGACAAGCAGCAGGAATTTCTCTTTTACGTTTAGCTGATTGTGCTTTACGCTAATACCAATATTCAATAATAACTAATTAACGTTTAATTACTTTTGTACTCCCTGTGCAATTGCCAAACTAAAAGTCAGGTGGTTGGAACCTAGTTGAGAGACCTCAACACACATGTACCTCCGGTAGCCATTGCTGTGTATTTATTGCATTTTCCTTCAATCGATAATATAATTTTAGCAGTTGACAGCTAACACCTATTATTCAAGGCTACATTAACGTTCGTGACAACTGTGTCGCATAGTATTATTTTTGGAGCTGTATTCTACTTTAGTCTTAGTGTCATGGCTTCGTGCTGGGCAATCAACCTTGGGAAGCCATTTAAGAGAGTAGTGCACACGGGCGGGTCCAGGATTTTGAGTTGGGGGGAGCAGGGCAGAGTATTAGCCAGGCTTTTGCCCGTCAGAACTTCCAAATGGAATCTGGAAAAAGTTTAGGGGGGTGAGCATGGGCCTCTTGACCGCCTTAAATCCGCCAATGGTGCATGTGCGGGGCCCGAGATGCAGGCATCCTTATTTAAGTTAGTGATCCGTTGGGTCAGAACAACAAGTCTTAGACGCAATTTTTTCTTTTTAGTATAAAGCGAAGTCTCTTTATTAAAATGTAATTGATCCTAAATTTTGTTCTATTTGTTTTATGTGTGGGGGCTGTATGAGCACTGTCTCCATGCTTTTTATTATAAAGACTTGTTATCAAAAATACTGGGGAAATAAGCCTAACAACGAGGACCAGTTTTATTATTGCTCCATGTACAAAACCTCATTGAGTGCGAAGGATTGGGTCTCCATGAAAAACGCAATGGTGTTCTCAATTTTAGGAGAAAAACAGCACTCTATTCATTGCCTACAGGACACACAGTTTACTATGAGAGAAGAAAACAGTAGCAGGTCAACGTGGAGTGGCGATCCGCTTTTAGAACATTTTTGAGTATAAACTACATAAATAGAGACTCTCCGTCTTTTTTGGAAAAAAAATAAAACAAGATATTCAAGATATAGGAAATCACTCTGTGATTTGGGCAGATGAATTTAATCTTGCTGTTTATCAATATAAGGACACGCTTAATTATCGAATGATTAATAACAAGAAGTCGCGGAATAAGGTGATAGAGATTTGTTCAGAATTGTCTATTGCTGATGTTTGGCAGGGAATAAACCCAAATATTTAAATACACTTGTGGAGCTGGAAGTAAATCATCAAGACTGGATTAATTTCTATTTTCTGAAAAGCTTTTGACCGATGGTGACGACTCCATAGTAGAATTCGGTTACCGGTTCAATCAGTCAATGGTTCTTTTTAAGGTGCCGTTTCCAGGAGGAAAAAAAGCAATTTGGAAGTTTAATGATTCTCTCTTAAACAGCTGTGAATGTATTGTTGTCAATGATACCGTTAAATTATCAGTATATGACTGACGTCATTCAGACAGTCGATAGTACAAGTAATTCAGATTTACAATTGTCTATTAGTGATCAGCTTTTTCTTGAAACGTTGCTGATGGATATTCGTTGCAAGACAATTTCCTTTGCTACTTACTTAAAAAAAAGAGTGATAGAGCTGAACAGCAGCTTATTGAAGAAATAAACTTTTTTGGAAAAAAATCAAAGCTTTGATATGGAAATATTTGAACAAAAAATAATCAACTTGCCGAGCTAAGGCAGAATGCGTTAATAGGTCTTATAACTAGGTCGAGAGGAAGAGGGATCGGCCAGTGTGAAAAACCTTTCAATTATTTTCTTCATTTGGAAAATAGGCATTACACAAGTAAGTTTATGCCTTCCCTGTGGAAATCTGACAATACTAAAACCAATAGGGAAGAAAAGGTTATTCAGGAAACCAAAACTTTTTATGAACATCTATACAAATATAGAATTTTGAACAATACTGCTTAAGAAACTTCTTAATGAATGTGTGTGTCGCCAAACTAAATGAGACAGAAAACGAAAAATTAGAAGGTCTTCTTACATATAGTATAAAGTAACACAATGCTTGAAAAAAAGGGAAAAAACAAAAGCCCAGGCTCCGATGTTTTTTCAGTGGAATTTTTGATTTTTTGGGGCTAGAATTGGACATTTCGTTGTTCGCTCACTTAAAACTGGTTTTCCTCACGCTGTGGTTGTATGGCGTAGAAGCGCGTCCCCTGGGTGGTAGATGGGGGAAGCCCTTCTAGATGGGGGTTGCACCGAATAGTACGGAATAAGGTGCCTTGAACCAACTCAGCCTAGAATAGAAAACTCTGATTTCAAACCCGGGTAGATGGAGCTCGAAAGCCTTGGAAGGCAGTTTGTCTAGGAGAAAGAAAACTGATTCCTAGCACGAGTAGACAGAACTCGTTAGCCTTGGTAGGCAGTTTGTCTAGGAGAAGAAAAACTGTGATTTAAAACCAGGGGCAGAGAATGCTCCTAAGCAACGGGCAGCAGATTCACTACGAGAGGGAACCTCGAATAAAAAACCAACGCCGAAGTCGGATACACTGGGCCTCATGTGGCGCGTAACGGCAGTGCAACGCACATATGTCATCATGATGGTCAATATATTTGACCGTTTGACGAACGAGAAGAAGAAACTGATTTTGTTGTTGGTCAGTTAACATCAACACAGAATAAGGGCGTGTATTCCTAAGGAAGCAGACGAAAGTAAACATTTTGAATAACTGGAGACCCATATCCTTGGCTGAACGTTTAAAATCCGTTTTGGGAAACCTATATTTAGGGACCAGGCAGGTTTTGTTTTTGAAAGAATTATGAACGACAATGTCCGAGTGATGTGTGATTTAATGTTTTATGCCCAGTCAGAGATATGTAAACCTCTGATGACGATTTCGTTATAGTTTAGAACATATGATCAGCGAGTTCGATGTGAAAACAAACTTTGTAAAATATATTGGTGTTGTTTCTGTTCTAAGTAGGTTTCAAACAAGTACATGTCAAATTAAATTTAAAAGTGTTAATATCTATTCTCCTAGCATGCCTTTAGCAATTACAGCAGGATGCGAAGGGTCGTTGCAGTAGATATAATTTTTCTATGTTTAATGACATTCGAAGTCATAGTGTAAATGGGGAATAGATTGGGGAGATAGTTTGTACGAAAACATACGCGTTGCCTTACGAAATTACAAAGGGCGCCAACATTAGATAATTTCAATTTAGAATATTACACAGGGTTATTGAGGCAAATACTTTTTTAGTCAAAATCTAAGTTCGGGATTCTAACTTCAGAGACGCTGTCACAGCTTTTGTGGGAATGTTGCCCTGTAGAAGATTTTTGCAAGGAATTCGAAAAACCACTTCAAAACTGCCACATTCAGCTCCCCAACTGCTCTTCTTACAAACGCATTGCTGGATTTTTGAACTTCAATAGACACACGGTTTTCTATTTAACGTTTTGCAAGCCAAACAGTACTTATAAGGAGAGATGTCGCATAAATGTACCTAATATTTGCAAATTTGTTACATATACTCATGAGTATTACAAAGCTGATAATTTTATTGTGTAAAAATTTTGAGTATGGCAGCAATTTATTGGAAATGGGAAAACTTTTTTGTTCACATTAGAGCTATGTAGGAGTTGTTTACTTTATATGAGAATATTCTTTGCTGAGGTGTGCATGCGTGTATGGATGGATGTTTTGTGTTTCAGATTTTGTTTGTCAATGATAATAAATATATACGTAAAAAGACATGAACAAAATGTTTTTCTTTTGTTATGTTAATGAAAATATTTTGCACGTTTGTCTCTTTTGTACTTTAGAGAAGTTGTTGACTAGCTGTAGTAACAGCAGTTAACCAACTCACGCAGGGTTTTGAACTTTGAAAAGGTCATCACGGTTGTTCAAAAAGGAACAAATCTCTTTCTCGAAGTGACCCTAAATGGAACATGCTTCAAACGATGACAAACGTAAGTGTATGAGAAATGGATTAATTAACACATGATTGATGATAATGATGAGATTGTGTGTACCACCTACGGTAAATAATTAAATAACTGTGACATACACGCATGTATCATAGATCAACTTAGTGACCACCATGAAATACGTAGAGTCTGAATACGAGAAAGTACGTAATTTACGTCATATCCGTATTTCACGATTCGTTTAGTTTCCTGGGATGGGTTGCATAAAACTTCAAATTATCCGCAGGAAAAAGTTTGATTGTTGAGTGGCGTCATGTGCATTCTTCAACAGTAACAAGGTTGCATGTGATAACGCGACGTCAGATTGTTGCTATGCAGCGTATAACTTCCATGCATCCGGGTCCATATGGAGCAAAATAGGTTATCCCACGTACATAGGAACACATATAGGTTATCCCACATATTACATAGGAATATTACTGTCATATCCTGTAGAGAATTTCATCTGGAAATGTTCAACGAGACTACAGGGGAACAAGGGTCATGAAAAGCAACACTTTTCTAGAAAAATCAGGAGGTGCGAACACCAAATGTGGGTAATGAGGATACTGTTAGAACTCTGAAAAGATAAACATGAATGTTCCAAAAGGCTTACAGTCACCTTTCTAGAAATGTTCCTAAATGGAACATACATGTACTTTAGTGACAAAAATGTAAGAGTGTGTATTTACGATCAACTGAAGTCAATTTAGTAATGGCCACGATTTAACAGCAGAAACTACCACAGTTGTTTTAAATTTTCATATCATTCTCTGGTACTTATGTTTGTAACCGAAATCAAGAAGATATCCCCTTGTAATACAAGTTTTATGTTTTCATTGAGCAGTATTTTAAGTGACGTTATCGGTACAAAAGTGATTTCTGAAATCAACCCTAGCGCGGAATCAAACGGATACCTTCGCGTTCGCAGGTAGACGACGTGCTAAATGGCGCACATCTCGTCTCAATGTTTGATAGTACACCGCCACCTACCTCTAAAATTTTATTTAAGGAGAGCACAAAAAACGCGGAGACTTCTAATAATATCAAATGCGGGATGATATATCTAGTCCCATGGATAAAATGAAATTGCTCCCTCCCCCAAAATAGCCACAGGATGAAAAAAACTGGAGCTACGGCCCAAGGCCTTCTGGCTGGTGTACCGACCTGCTGCCAAATTACCACCGCAGTTGAATGAAACGGATCTTAAAAGGAGGAAAAAGTATATTTAACATTGAAGCCAAGATCAAACCAAATTGCTCCAAGACAATATTTTGATTAAAAGGTTGTTGCACAAGAAACAAAACAAAATAAAATGCATCTGCGTTTATGGTTACTGAAACAAGATTCAATTTCCTGCTATAGACTACCGATCAACTAATTCATAAAAAATGACGTGTGTTTGATTTTCATTTGAAAACATTGCTCAGTAGGCCTACATAATAGTTCCGGTTTCCGGAGCATTAGCCCCATAACTCAGGTCTACACACATACATGAATAAAACTATGGAAAATGCCAGTTTCTACTTTGACACAGCACTAAATTCACCAACCTTGAATAATCCTTACTGAGCTTTAAGCTCAAAAGTACATACGGTTATTCAAACTTGGCCACTCAGTCGACAGGCGTCTTTTATTACTCTGCGCGTGTAAGCGCAGAGTACTGTTGTTCCTGGGTTTTCTTCAATTTTTATTCTTCTTATTACTCTGCGCGTGTAAGCGCAGAGTACTGTTGTTCCTGAGTTTTCTTCAATTTTATTCTTATTCTTATTCTTATTCTTCTTCCGACCAACTTTGAGGCTTAATAACTCCAAATTTGGTGCAGGTACGGTCTTTAAATTCAGCATATGACTTTTGACAGTATATAAATTTTGATTGGTCATATAATCATATTCCATATTGCACCGGAAGAGGTCGTTTGGTGCAAAAGTCATATAATTTTCAAAATGCTACTCCTCCTTCAGTTTTAAAGCTATCTTTTTCAAATTCGGTGCACAGGTATAAGTCAATATGACAATTTAAAAAATTACTTTTCTAAGTAATCGGATCATCCAATCAGGTGAAATAGGTCAAAGGTCATTAGGTGCAAACTAAAATTTTGAGCTATTCACTTCAAATTGGCAGGTCTGATTGCCACAGGTAAATCAAAGTTTCAGGTCATTTAGTGCAAACATGGGGTCATTTGGTGCATTTTTCTTCTGAAAAAATTGACCTTTTCAATCAGCAAGTATTCTGATGTGTCAACCGTTAGACAACTGTGATTCTAAGCGTTAAACACATTTTCCATGGGCTCCTAAAGATGCTTAAAATGCACTGGATAAGGTCAATTAGTGCAAAGGTCATGTAACGTTCAAAATGTTATATCTCTTACGTTTTTCAAGGATATCTTTTCAATTTCAACACACTGGTGTAAGTCAACATGCCAATTAAATACCCTACTTTACTTTGCAATAGGCCTAACCAATCAGAAAAAATAGGTCAAAGGTCATTGAGTGCAAACTAAAATTTTGAGCTAGAGACTTCAGAATTACGTTTCTGTTTAGTAAGTGCGATTGACTTTGAATTCTAAATTTTCAGGTCATTTGGTGCACCCATGGGGTCATTAGGTGCATTTTTCTTCTGAAAATTTGACCACTTCATTCATCTTGTATTCTGAAGTGCTTAAAGTAAAACATCTGTGATTATTAGCATTAACCACACTTTTAATCGAGTTAACAATTACTCCCTCATCGGGGCTCATAATGTACCGGAAGAGGTCAATTAGTGGAAAGGTCATCAAAAAATTAATATGTAATTTCTCCTACAATTTTAAAGAATTCCTTTTCATATTGGTAAACGGGTTGCTATCAGTAACTTCCCATAATAATTCCAGTAACACGCACGCGCAGAGTCCGTTATTGTCACGCCGTGACAATAATCTTTCTAGTTTTTTATTTGTTATTTTAGCGTACTTGAGTGTATTACACAAGCTACGTGATCACACACAAACAGGCCGTGGAATATTTTGATTTTAATCACATGTGGATAATAACACGACCCTGGCTTGGTGATAGCTTGAATTAACTATTGGCCGGACACCAGCAATTTTGCTCAAGCTTGCACAGCAATCGTTACCTGAGAGGAAAAGTGGCTCAACGAGCTTAAGATTTAGTGACAAGCCTGATCGATTTACCCCACTAATAAATCAGAAGTCTTTTCCAAGCTAACCGAGCAACGATTAGTTAGGGAGCAAGGAATTTAACTTGGGGAAAAGTATCAAATAAGGCGACGTGCCATTACATGTATGTTTTAGCAAAGTTGGTCAACTCTAGCTAAGTACCTCGGAAGTAACATAAAAGTAGGACTAGAAATACATTGAAAGAAGCAGTCTTGTGTATGGGAAACCAATGTGCGTCAGGAATCTGATAATAGGCCTCATGACTGGCACTTGGTTAAAAAAGTAAGCTAAGAAATGCTCTATTGTTATTGAAAGTTATCAGTTATGCACGTCGTGAAAATGTAAACACACACACACACACACACACACACACACACACACACACACACTGTCTGAGGTATCTCCAAGGAGCCTCGTTTTTAAATGAAACTGCCAGTTTTGAGGAACTGTTTGAAAACCCTGTTTCCCAAAAACAGGCGAGTACCTGGGCTTGTGACAATTTTCGACATTTGCTTGAGATCAGGCGATCAATAAGTTGATTTGTCACAGTCAGTTCATTTAAACGAGAATGCCACCCGATTTAATTAGTCTTTTTTACCGTCTTAATCGGTCTATATCCACATCGCCTCTTATACGGTCGACCTCACATTGCCGAGAGGTGTCGCGTTAACCTGTGAGGAAGGTGAGAAACGACACAGCGACGTCAGTGGTTCGTCTGCAAAGTTAATGCCGCTATATTGCGGTGCATCGTTCTTGCTTGTCCGAACTATGAAGCTGCGAAGAGGGCGGGTATATCGTTTTTTAGACTTCCTCGAGAGCCCGAAATGCTTAGGAAGTGGCTCGCGGTAGTGAAGAAAGAAAGGTACGCTGTTAATAGCAAGTATGAGACCGTGAAACATCCCCGTGTCTGTGGCCGGCATTTCGTCGACAATGATTTCTCTGACGAATTCCGGCTTACCAAAAAACTGTCCATGCGTTCCGTTGTCTGTGCATGTTCACGGCGCCTCTGTAGCATTTCTTGATCAGTGTATTCCGGTTCGAACTGATAACCTGTGAAACCTAACGATCAGACCCGTGAAGTCTTCGTCGGATGAGCTCTTGACCAAGTCGGGATTGGCGCCGGACGAGTTGCCATGTAGACATTTATTATTCTGCGTTCCGTTTCAAAATGAATTATTCCCATCCTAACCAATGCTTATGTAGAACTGAAACAAAGTCTGTCTCATTAGGTACAATTTGTATTGCCTTTGGAGTATTCGACTCGTGAGTGCAAATACTGAAAAGCCAGCAATGAATACTATAAACCACTGCGTTACTGGCTTTTAATGCCGGCAATAAAGGTAATTGACCGTGTGAGCGCATGCTAATTGAGTGTTTGCTGACAGAAAGCTGTTGTGAAAAAATTACTCGATTTTATATGCTATGGTCACATGTTAGTGGAATCTTTATACAAATACATTATTCAAATCATTGTTAATGTACAACCTTTGCCCTGACGGTCTGTGGAAGGGGAACCCGACTTCGCGGCCCCGACAAGTAAGTACATTTTCAGCTTCGTGGCTAATAATTACAAGCACATTATTTCTTTGGCTCACTATTATAGTCTTTTCGTGAATGGAGGTTTAGTTTCCAACTCAAGCTGGTTTATGTTCGTGCCAGTCCCGCCGGCCTTGAGGGACCTTATCGGGTTCCGAGCCACTGGCCGGGATAACAAGCGTTTTGTGTGTTTAGAACCCAAAAAATTACAAGTCCAAACAACAGAGATCTGGGTTCTCTTGTCTGTATTTCACGGAAGAATACTTCGAATTTATCTCCGAACAGACCCAAACTCCTGCTACGGAACTTGGTAAATTGGCCTGCCGAACTTTGTATGCTACGGTGTGTACAAATACCAACAAATCCGTAACAGCGAAATAAACGACACGTTTTTACAAGAACTCGGTGTATTTTTAAGGGTTTTACATCGAATTTTAATGATTAATTGGGAGTTAAACGATGAATTCAAGCGATAAGCTGACACCAGTAACCCGTGTTGTGAACTGCTGAACAGAATGCGTGTGAAACCAATGACGTCATTGTATAACTTCAACACCTCCGTCTGCCGTCAGGTGTCAGGTAACGCAATCGAACGTGCCGTTATCGAGTAGAGCTCCTCGATCTAAATTGATACAAAATAGGTTGTTTTTTGGGTGGCATGCTCCTTTAAGTAACGCACAGTGCTACCAGAGACCGTAGCGTCTTTGGTGCTACGAAGGCACCACGTCCTGCCTGTGGCTATTGATCAATAGCAAACTGTCAGTTCTTCTAGACACAGACAAAAATCACACCAGTGTAATTGTGTGCCAATTTTGTAGTGATATATGGTCTACATCAAAACTTCTTGAAGTCTTCTTTAAACTTGTGATAAATACACGCATGACGATCACAATCAATAGACACGTACACCCATGTTTTTTGTAGTCTTTTGTCTGGGATATTTTGAGTGGGACTTTTTTCGTCACAATTTGTATTCATGGAGTAAACAATATATTAACTATTCCGTTCATTCCATGCAATTACAAGAGTCGTGGAAAATACGAAAAAAGACTGGCATAAAAGATCTAATAACATAAAAACTGGGATCACAGTGTTTTCAGAAATATTTCCATCATAATTTTTAGATTAGCCCTTAATTTCCGAACCAAAAAACACTGCTTGATAAAAACAAACATATTTTATTATAACACGCTTTCTGAACAATCTTCGTTAACGTTCTGATGTAAAATCAAGTTAAGTATTCTAAAAAGCTGTTTAGTGTTGAATGAGTAAAATATGTAACATTCACTGAATTTTTGGCACACATAATACTTCATGTATCCAACTATAAAACACACAATACTTCATGTATCCAACTATAAAACAAAGATCCAACTATACCGGTAAAACAAATATACTCACATAATTATGCGTGAATAATTCTGATAGAACCGTGACAATGAGACATCACTCAAAAATGCGCTAATAAACTATAAACTCTATAACACTCATAACACACATAGATGTACCTATAGACAACCTATTTATAAAAATAAACAAGCTTCAGATAAAAGTTTGAATGAAACATGTAGAAGACTTGAAATAAATGAGTGAGGTGGTGTCCTCTGTGTAGTTAGTAGATCAACCCTCAATGCCCATAAGGCGAAACACCTTTATTGACTTAGAAAACTAAGTAACCAAATGTCAAACATGAATAAACAGATTATCTGAAATTTACACAATACATGATTGTATACAACTTAATTGGACAACTTGTAATTACCATATATTCTCAGTGACCACGTCCGAAACAGTTGTGTAAAGTGTAAGATAAAATTTCGTTGAGTTGGACCGCATAAAATTTCAAAAATGCCATTTTTCAATAGAATACCTCTAGCTTTGAACAACTGAATATATGTTGAGAATGACAAATTAAGTGCGATAATAAACTGAAAACCTATAGAACAATAAGTTATGCATTTTCTGATGCATATCTTGTTGATCAAGTAGACGAATTGCTAGTTTGCACGCTGTTGCAATCCGTAACCACATGTGCGGAGAGACTGCTGCCAGCATGTGAGAGAGTTAGCAACAACAGTAGTGGACAAGTTATGTACTGCATAATAGTTCAAGTACCACACTTTCTCCTCTCCCATATTCTTCGTTTTAAAAAAATCACATGACACTGGAGGCAGGTAGGCAGGCAGTTAAGTTATGCAGACAAATATTACACAGGGTAAAAAATCGCGAACTTAGGACATAATATGGCATACAAAAGAAATATATTTTTTCTTTTCTTTGAAAAAGATTAGCAGCACTAAGCAAATGCTCAATCTTTTCATGTTCATCACCATGGTTATCATCAAACAAAGTTTTAAGAAATTGTGAGAAAAGGAAAAAAATTAACATTGGTATTTTTTCCTGAATTTGGTGATTCCCTGTACTAAAGTGGTATTTCAAAGGCTGCAGTTAAACGCCAAGTGTTGGAAAGGAACAAATCCACCTTCCACAATTAACACTCCTGGGAACCCAAAGTCAGTAAAATTTGCAGTTTTAAGAATACTTTGAAACATTTTATGAAAAAACACGGTTTGACAAAAACTACCAATGACTTAAAATCTAACCACGCAAATATATGTTTATCAACAAAATGAAAGAATACATAATATCCAAAACACCTTTATATTTTTGGCAAGATGTTGACAATAGCTATATCCTAGGAATGACAAAACGTGTAACACATATGAAGGATATTGAGCAACTGAAAACAAGGTCCTTGAGCAAAACGAGGTCCATGTTCACACAACCAAACATTAGCCAAATACACTGGTGAGATTCAATCTAAGTTAAAATCCACTTTCTCTGAAGTAATCAGCAACATTTAGCACATGGTTATAACAATTGCCTGGATTCATTCCCGTTTCATAAACGCCAATAACAATGCAGGTTTTGCACAAACATGCTGTGAATCCTGCTAATTGTCTCTTGCCAGCAATTAGTCCAATGTCGCCCTTGACAACAGTGTACAGTTTACCATCCACAGAGACTCCATTCCGATTCACTTCCTGTGGGTCAAGAAAGGCATTCTTTAGGATCACGACCTCATCACTAGTTATGTTGAAGTCTGGACTGGAAGCCCATATGGTACATTGATCTTTTATCCCATAGATGGCAGCCTGTGACACAGTGCCTGCAATAAACAGGCAGTTTAAATATGTTTGACAGTATTTAAAGCCAGATAGCATTTACATCAGCAAACGTCTTGAATGTCATGAGTCCTGGGACTACCAAACTTCTAATGTTAGCAGCTTCGTATTCCAGAATAAGTATGGCACCCGAAAATAAATGTAAATAACTACAATTAAAGGTATTTACTTCGTTCACAGCCTCTGGCCTCGCACACTAGGCACAGCCCTGCTTACACAGACTATAGCCTTTTCAGCAAATCGATGACTGTGTGGAACAATTAAAACTCATTCACATGGTCAATATTATACATGGCCCACCACCTAATTATTTAGATAATATTTAGTATACTAGAGATGTACAATCTTGTTGCTTCTCTTCTACTTCCTTGTGTGAAAAACAAACGACAGCCATTATCCCCATTGGAAAAGCTCAGCGATGTTACTGAGAAACCTTTTAAAAATAATTGTTCTAGTCAAACATTTGTTTAGCCAAATTCAACTCAAGTTTTTAATATTGTCATGCTTTTACTTTCCATTACATCATTTAAGTACACTTGATTATTGTTACAACTCAAGAGACTTAAATAGTTTACTTATACTCAAGGCTAAAAGCTGAAACTGATGAAAATATTTCTACGTAGACCCATAGCCTCTGACTGGTGTCTGTCGTCTGGACAGAACCATTTAAGCTATCATCAGTAAATTGACTGTTTTTATTAGCGATTTTTTTATTTATCATTTATGCTTACCGGTAATAAAAATCCATTTACTTTTTATCTTTTTTTCTTTATTCATTTTCTGTTCAAGCTTTTGTTTTTGCTACATTGTCATGTCGTTTTATTTTGTATGTTAAGGGACTACCACAGATATAAAGTGTCTTAATTTCTGGTGCTATCCTGATTGTACATAACATTTTTTATGTAAGATCAATTCATTTGTCTTATTATTATTGTGTTTCATTGTTACAGTAACTCATTTATATGTATTGTGTCTTTGGTCTAATCAAACCAATCAATTAATCAATCAATCAACCAACCCACAAATGAAAACTTTGACTCGTCAAAACCAGAAACAGGGATGATAAAGTTCCATTCAAGGCTTTGCTATTCAAAACCCATCCAGAGTAATAAAACGACTGTCTTTACAGTCATGAGGTAAACCTTTGTAACATGAGCCAATCAAACCCCCCAAGAGCAAATTCACGGTCAGCATGATGCTGTGTCCACTTTCACAATAGAAAACTGGATTAAGTTGAGATGTTTTCAAGATCAAAGAAACTGAGGACAACTACATCTACTGGGTTGTATTTCAAATCCACAATATTCGCCTAATGTGTACTGTGTGTAATTTTTTTCATTTAACTGCAGGCATTGCTGTCAATTACATCCTTCTCTCTCCCCTTATTTCCATACAACAGAGGCCAGTCATAAAAGTCCAGAAGCTCACAGTGTTCACAACAAATTGGAATTCACTTATAGGTTAGTATAAATTTTATTACTAGCGCATAACGTTTCTGAGCAAATTTTGCTTTTGCAAAGATGGACATCATCTACTGAAAGATAGAGCAACTGGAGTGTGTGGCATGTTAAGAGGGTACTGATTTCAAGTCCATTGCCTTTGGCAAAAGCCAGACAATGATGCAATAAAATTACGCTGATTTATACAGTGGTTTTTGCTTAAACTGTAATGAACAAGGGGAACAGTGTCGCTTGACTTCCAGGAGTTGTCTCTATATGTTGACATAAGTTTCATGACAAGGCAACAAGCTGTCAACTACGTGGGGAGAGGGGTGCACGGGTGTGAAATTTAGGGGTTTACTGATACAAAAATTTTATGCATTGTTCCCACGCCATGCCCATTTTCATGCTAGTCTACAGCAACTAGTAGCTAGTTGGATTCAACACCATTAGAAATTTGGACTGTACTTTGTCAAAAGATTTGTACAAATCCTTCTGTACATGAATGACTGTTCCAAAAAGTTTGATTGTGAGAATATATTTGTTCGAGCTGAGGTGAGTTAATAAAAACAGAGACCTCTAAAGGTGTCCCTCTATGCGCAAGAGGTACTTATAGCAACATGACCGATGGTATAACTGGTGACTATACTTCATGGAACGCCAACTCTGTATATTTTCTGTTGATGAAATCTGTAATCTTATGCACAAGCTGTGATGTCACTATTCACTAGCGACGCCTGCAAAATCATCCAGTTTCACTTCCGGCAAGTACGTCGTCTGCTAATCATGGTAATTTTGTCAGGATTTGGATCAACAATTTTGACTTACTCACATTCGTATTTAAATAAATTGAACGCTCCCAACATTAACTTCTTAATAACGCTCACAATAATACTCCAGAAATAACCACCAGGCCTACTCAAAACCAATCTCGCACTTCAACACCACCACAGGATGTTTTGTTATAAGTTCCAGTGCACACCTATAAAAATCTTCGGACCATCGTAGTCAGTCTAGGAAAATACCACTAAGTAACCAATTCCACAGTCTTTATAAACATGGAATAGGTTGTTTTTATTCAATGTCAATTTTTTGTAAACCGGATAAATGATTTTCAAATTTTTGCCTTAAATCCTAATATTTCCAAAATTATGCCTTTCAAATGAAAATTCAATGACAAAATAAAATTCTTCAAGCGATTTTGGAAAGTCCTGTGCCGCCTTTAAATAATGCACCAGTCCTACTAATAAATGTAACGAAAGGGCCAGTGTGCAAAAAAGATTTTAAGTTTGGCCTCTCTGAACTACTGGATTGGTTATGCAACAGAAACCTCGTGATTGTCACACAAAAACTTGAGATTGCCTCACATTACAAGCAAAACATGTGATCATAGCATCTTCCTTTTATATCAAGGGGTTTGGAAGAACTTTTACTTTGCAGTTCCCAATGCACATGGTATTTTATCAATACCTGATAGTTTACTACAGACAGATCCATTTTATAGAAACTCACAGCGCAGAGAAACTTCTACACAAATTACACCCTGGCAGATCCCGGTTTAAATACAGGTGTCATTTTTTCAATTTTGGTCAGTCAACCCCACAGACTTGATAGTCCAGTGAAACACTTCTACCCTAAAGATAAGACAGTCCTTCGGAACACTTGAGCACCTGCCAAAAAATGTAAGTATATTGGAGCGATGAACGTTACAAACGACAGGTATGTTATAATGAGACTCGATTGTGCTTTTCCTGAATCTTCTAATTCTGTAGATATTGGATTGACTAAACAGACTTGCTGAAAAAGTGCTGTACTGTATAAACTTAATGTCGCACGGTGTTATTTGTGAATCGTAAATTTGGCTGCCGAAAAAAGTTTCATATATGAATGTTGTGTAGATATTCAAGGCATCTCACCATTCACTTAAAAGTAGTTCCATTGCCAGACCAGGCGTAATTATCACGTTTATTTCCTCCACAGCTGAGTGGGTAATTAAAGGTGAAGGCAACACTTTTTCATGTCACTTAAGCAAAAATAAGTTTTGTTGATTATCCCGGACCGATTTTTCAGTTAATTACAGCTATTGGTGATTTAAACAATTACTCGTCTGCTACTACGGAAGTGACGTTTTGGGAGGTGGGACTTTCGCACCAATTTCTTTTCATATAGACTGACTGTGAGAGCTGCCGAGTCAGTCATCGCTCTACCTCGGTTCTGATAAGTTCGGTCGTCATTGGGCGGCTTTCGTTTACGAGTCAGTCAACATGCCACACTGTTGCTGCATGCTGGGATTTACTCATTATCGCCCAGCGCCTGTAAGCAGGGCTCCCTGCTGCGATGTTGAGTAGTGGGAGTGAAACAGGCCCAGTTAGACACTGAGTACAGAGGACAGTTCATCGTCCAATGAACAGATCGGTGAGCCAAACATTGATAAGTTTATTGTGGACTTCTCTAAAATAAGTATTAGAGCTATTTAGAAGGTGACAGGTGTGTGGCGTCACACGGCGGGATGTAAGCAGTTTGTGTGCTCAGGTAACCATCCAGTTGGAGTGTGTCGCGGTACACTCGGGCAAGTGGGACAGTTGTTCCTCTGTCCGTGAAACGATAATGAGTACATCCCAGTATGCAGCAACAGTGTGGCATGTTGACTGACTCGTAAAAAAGCAAACGACGTCCGAACTTATCACAATCAAGGTAGAAAAATGACTGACTCGACAGCGCTCACAGTAGGACTATATGAAAAGAAATTGGCGCGAAATTATTGCCTCCCAAAACGTCACTTCCGAAGTCATAGAGGACGAATTATTAATTAAATTGTGAAAAGCTGTAATTAAGTAAAAATATGTCTGGGATAATCAATGAACCTTATTTTTGCTAAAAATGACATGAAAAAAGGTTGCCTTCTCCTTTAACTATAGTCCCTGTAACCCCTGGGATTCTTCCGCTGTATGCCAGCTGCATTTGATACAACTATACAACTAAATTTCACGATGAAGTGATGAGCAGACCTACAAGGGTGGTGCAAAATTTCAAGATCTATTGAAACATAACACAGAGTGTTTCCTATGGGTGTTTGAATTTAGTTTTTATACAGCTAGCTGGCTGGCTAGTATACAGTTTTGCACCAGGCCACCAGGCACCACTGAACCAAGCCCAAAGGCAAAGCCAGGGCACGGGTGAAGTTAGCCTTGGTACAAAGCTGTATATAAATATACAGCTTTGCACCGATGTGGGTAAAAAAGTGGTAAGATAAAATCTGACACAAAATTGGTGTCATTAAAAACTACAGTCTTCCTTGAGTAACTTAAATTATTTAACGGTGTTGGCAAAAATGGCGTTCTACCGTTATTCTGCTGCTAAAGTTGTGGAGCGATCTTTAGCGACCGCTTTCGACGCCATGAAATTTTGCGTCACCTATTGGCCAGTTTCTTTTTTCGACGATTCTTCAATCAACTATTGTTCTTTCACGAGGTTGCGTACACGTCATAACAAATTATCAGAACTGGTTTCACCTCATTAAAAGTTTTTAGAATTTTGGTACCGAAAAATCGAATTTCAGAAGGAATTTTGTTGCCTCCAAGCTATCATTATCTCCCGAGAGATGTCGCAAAAATTAAGGAAATGGCGCGTGCGCGTGGCACGAGCGTACTGTTTTCAAAACGACGAAATACTTTTCATTGTTAGAAAAGGCGGAGACTTACGCAAGAAAATGACGTTTATTGCATTGTTTTTCACTTAAACGGCTGTAACGGGCAAGGTGAGTGTCGGTTGGCTCCCAGATTTTGCATGCACACCGTCCGGTCTTTAGCCTTACATGTTGATACAAGTTTCACGGCGCGGTGACAAGCAGAACTACCCTGGCTGTGTGCAATTTCGGGGTCTACGGAAGAAATACACGCAGTGGGACCTAGCTGTATTTTGACGACAGTCTTCATACAGCTAGCTGGCTGGCTAGGGTGAAGTGTAATTTTCATACTTTCAAATATTTTTAACAATTACTTATGCAGAACAGTACTTACCAGAGTTGATGAGATAGTTGTCAACGTACTCCTGCCAGGATGCCTTGCATTGTCCTCGACATACACTCATTTTTCTTCTTTAAAATCATTTTCCTATAGCACACACACATTCGGTATCCAGGCATTCGTCCATTTTGTCTGTATCACGTGATTATCACGGGAGCACATAGAATTGGTAGCTTTATCATCCACAAGATGTCGCAACACGCTCAAGTGATGCAGACAAAGTACATGATGCTCGGCCCATCTCTTAGCTCGTCTCGAGTCCGCACCAGTCTAGCTGGCACCAATAGAGACGGTCCGGAGCTCTTCGTCGGGTTATAATTCAAACTGACTTTAAACGTCACGTTGTTATAAGTACCTTTTTGCGCATAAAATCATGGACGGCGCACCACAGGGGCTGGGAGAGCTATAGGCCTAGCCCGCCCCAGCCCACTTCCGTCACCGTGACTGAGTCCTGCTCCGCCGGAGGCCATATATGAACATGCATGCGCGGCGCGCACGGTGTCCCGTACCGTGGGGCTTGAACTCGAGCCTCAGAGAAACACAAACTCTGAAAAAAGTAAAAAAACGACACATGAGTCGGCTAAAAGGGCACGCAGATAATGCAGGCCCGGCTGACCCGGCCGACTACGGCTTTCGCCGGCCGGGGGCCCAGTTTCAGCTGACATTAAAAGTTGCAATGCCAAAAAAACAGACGCTCGAATATTAAGCAAATTAATAACCCTGCTAAAATGCCTACCTTGCAGGCTATTAGAGTCTATATTGTTTTGTGACTAAAATGCCGAAATTTTCAACTTGATCCGCAACCCGAACTGAACCACGCATCATAGCTCCAGTAGCCTACTATGTCATAATTAGCCTACTGTAGCTAACACGCATACATTTATAGTAAAAATATATGTAACTTCAAAAAAATGCCTTTCATATTAAACTAATAACCGAAAAGACATATACATACAGCATCAGAAAATGAATGCCGTCGTGCCTTCCCGAGATTTCAAAAACGTTGTGTTCATAACTTACTACAAAATATGTCAGTATAAATACAATCTACTATATAACAACTGCTGCAATATAAAAGACATACAGAGAGAACAAACTTGGATAAAATAGGAAAGAAATATCAAGAAATACAAACCACGAACACCAGACTATAAGTACAATCATAATTAAAAGACAAAAATCGTTTGTAAGCGTATCTGAACTGCTGCCTTCTACTTGAACCCCTGGCTTCCATTACAAGTATCTCGGTTTTTACAAAAAACGAGCTGAATTCCAGGGTTGTTCAATCCTTTGTCTTATATGGTCTTTAGTACGTGCGAAAAACTTGCTGATGGCGCATACAGCAAATGTTCAATTGACAAAATTTATTAAATATTATAGGCCTATATTCACAAGCTACCTGCCATTATCATGAACGTCAACAAAAAACCCTGAGGATTCCTCACGTGACACATCGCGTACGCATAAACTTTTAAAAGGGTTCGACAAACCCACGCTCAGCAGTATTCAACAGTTGCTGCTTATAAATGAGGAAATGCGGCGAAACATGGAACCTACTGTAAGTGTAATCAAAATCCAAACAGATGATATCGGAACAACGAAACAAGTAAAAACATTGTTTATGATGTCAAACAGCAAAACCACATTTATTCATAGCCACTAATCGCTTTAAATGAACACAGTACAGTGTAATGTACAAACTATTGTTTTTATATATATCAAAAGCTACGTGTGCTCGTCAATCATACTCTAAAAACGCCGCATGTTTTACAAATCAATCGCATGCAAGTTCACCATAATTCTCAATCTAACGCCATCCAGTACAACAATCTTAATTAAAATACTAAAAATCACAGAGAAATAAAAAATAAAAAAACACCGATCTCCTATAGCTATTTGCAAATACGGATCATATTAGGACTCCCCTCAGATGAGGGCAACTCCACTGCCCAGTTTGTAACCCATGATAACTTTTTCAACCAAAGACTTGTTCAACACATGAAGACTGACCAAGCAAAGTAATAAGGGCCAGCATTTAACAAACACCAATACTTAAACCATTCAGTAATCATGTAGAGTTATCAATTAAGGTCAGTTACCAACACAACTGCCACCCACAAATGACCAAAACTTCGCAACCAGGTATGGCTTCACTGACTCAGCCATGCATCTTGTCAATCAATGCGGTGGTGACAATGCCGGCTAATTTGTTGGGAACACATTTGACGCCGTTTTCTTGTCTTGTGTTTCATGGGTGTTACAAACAGAACACAAACAATAAAACCGAAATACAGATATTAATTAAATCAATTAATGACTTTTAACATATTGTGACATGAAAATGAAACTTGCAGTGAGCATGCAAGCAGTTGTTTTAGAGGATATATCTAGCTAACGGCAAAGACTTGCTATAAAGGCTAATTTTCATAGAGTAAGTAAAAACAAGGTCTAAAGAAGGTAGGACATAAAAATCTTTTTAAATTTTAACACTAGTTTCTGTTCATGGATTCCATCAAATTTAACAAGCAAAGAAAATATGCCTGTGAATTTTGGAAACAAAGTCTAAGCAAACACTTATTTGGCAACTTCATAACCCCCAGTTTCTCATTCTTCAGGTTAAATCAAATGAAACAAACTTCGTGGCTTGTGGCAAACGCATGATAATTCCAAATACTTCATAGATAATTGACGGTGTACATCATCAGACTACATCACTTGTAATCTTTATACCAGTCTTGATTCATGATTTATTCTCCTTTCTGATTAAACCTCAAATTGCTATCATGGACACACCTGGTCCTTTGAAGCATATAGACCCTTCTGTCTGCATTGAATTGTAAGATGTATACTTTGTTTACAAGGCTACTTCACTTAAACTAATCACACAACTTAACAGTTCTGTGAACCTTCACTCAAATTAAGTTCACAGGATAAAGAAAATCCAAAGTCTTAAAGACTTACAGGCCTTGAAACTCAGACAAGCAACAGCTGAAACAAATGAATATTAATTTTAAAATGGATTGATGGACAGTAGGATTCAGAAAAGAAGAACTGGAAAACGAAACAATACTGTGGGCCAAAGACGTGAGCAGGGCCAAAATGTTTTATATTTTGGTGTAGATGACCAGTGATATCGCCCATTGAAAGCAGACCGTAACATGGATCATTTTAAATAAACATGCGCATGGATCAATTTACCCACATGGCCTTAAATCTATGAGTCAACTTAGAGAACCTACCATCATGCAAAGACGACACAAATTCAATGTACCAGTTGGCCCAAGTTAAGCAGTTCCAGAGCGTCAATTAAAAATTTTATGTGGCAATGAGGCGGGGTGCGACCTCGCTCACTTTTGATGCGAAATAATTTCAAATACAACAATAAGAAATAACACCACATCAGTCCAAGTTTGAAGTCATTCTTAACATAGTTAAGATTTTCCGAATTTTTCCAGGGAAATATTCCGCCAGAAAGTTATCACATATAGTAATGCAGTTCGGCTCAACAACCTTGTAGACATTACAGTTTACTTAAACTTCCCTAGCTAATTGCATGAAAATGAACTGGGGGGAACAGACAGAATTCTTCTTCCGAGATACCAATTCCACGTACCCGATTTTTTTACTTTCGGTGAATCCTAGTTATACCATAGATATTCGTTATCTACAGTCTATGGTTCTACAAAAGGTCGAACATATAAAAGATAAAGCGCAGCCACAGGAAATGCCAGACAGGACTTCCAAAAATGGAAAATCCAGGAACTCGCGGACCTGCCACACGGGCATTCCGCATTTTGATCAGAACACAGAGCCTAGAATAAGAAGAGGGGGAGGAGCCAAGATAAGAATTCACGGTGTTGTAACTTTCAGAAAAATGAGGATATATGGCACGATATGGGATAAAGTGAAAACTAGCATTTTAAAATGTGTCGAAATTTCCTGATGGTCGTGCGACCTGAACCTGCACCAACTGGAACGGGAAAACAGACGAAATTGGATTATTCAAACTGGTTCTCCGTAACTGAAACAGAATATAACCAGTTCACCAGGTATTTTTACGGTTTTTTGGTAAAGAATTTGAATTTATGTTAATGTCAAAGCATTTTTCTTTTAGTTTCAAATTACAAAAAAAAAACATCTGTCAACTGCTCGTCACTTCGTCGGCAAAGCACGAGTCCTTATTTGGTATATGGAAATGTGGCCTTTGACCTTTGATATAAACCAAAGTCAGGTGTTCTCATTTAAAGTAGGCCTACACGGCAATATCTCACCTAATGTCGCGAAGACTTGCTTTTTGCGAGGTTCTAGCACTTACTGAACATGAGGCTGATTCCGGCCTACGAATTGATACTAAAAATAACTTTCCCATCCCGGCAGTTCTCTGAAACAGTGTAAAGTTCGGCTTCGACAACCCTCAAGAGTTTGAAGAAAATTCGGAAAACTCCTTTCAAAGTCTGGTAAACGGGCAAGCGCGTGACCTACGCTTTTCATAGCGAATTACACGGCAACTGTAGGACTGAAAAGAACACCTAAGATAATACCCCCATCTGTGTCTCAGGGAGTATGAGTTTTCACTGAATTGATTCTTACCTTCAGCTTGGAAGATTGACGCCAATGATGCATTAGCAGGTGACAGATTGATGGAAATGATCAAAACTGGGTTTTGCACCCTTGGTACCACTTGCTTCCTTAAACTACACAAAATGTTCTTCATTCCATATCAGTGTCGGTGGATCATTTTCAGTTTACAAGTCTCATTTCCGAAAGCGAGTCCGTTGAAGAAAATATGACTTTTTAAATCAACGATAGGGTTTACGATAAGGAATTGCCGTTAACAAACTGTCCGTACTTTTCAAAGTCCAGCTGTTTCTGCTACCCAAGCCGAATTTTTTCTCTCGTTTTTAATTCCGTGTGTAGGCCTACGCGTTTAGATGGGGTAATAAATTCGCCTACCGACACAAAAACTATTCTTGGGTGTAGACTACTTAGTTGGTCTCAAACTGTTCCTTAGTCAAATTGAATGCAATTTGTGGACTTGGGGAAAAAGTGATAGATCGCTAGATTAGGCTCTACTTGGTGGATCATAATTTCCTGTGCCTAGGTGTGGGGACACGGCCTTTGGATCTGGATGTGCGCGGGGAACGGACTTATTGTTATTTGTAATAGTTTCATTTAGTGGTAACCATAGGCTTATTACTGTATATTTTGTAAGGTACTGTGAACATCATCAAGCAAATATCAAGGTTTTTGTCAAGATATAGTGTTACCTCCTCAACTGTGGAGGTGTATATATATATATATATATATATATATATATATATATATATATATATATATCAGGGGTGAATCCAGGATTTTGAGTTAGGCGTGGCCAACACACAGGAATAGCCAAAATTTCGGCAGATGCGCGCGCCCAAAACGGTAGACGGGGTTTGTTCGGGGCCTATGCATTGTTTATTCACCCCAGGAGCGCACCTGGTTGCTAGTCAGCAATTCGCAACCGAACTGCCAAATGGTATCTGGTAGAATTTTAGAGGGGCCATGGCCCCCTTG
>NMRA01000545.1:218838-231509 GCA_002633005.1 Phoronis australis
TATAGTCCTTCAGTTTATATAGTCATTCAGTTTATATAGTCATTCAGTTTATATAGTCATTCAGTTTATATAGTCCTTCAGTTTATATAGTCCTTCAGTTTATATAGTCCTTCAGTTTATATAGTCATTCAGTTTATATAGTCATTCAGTTTATAGTCATTCAGTTTATATAGTCATTCAGTTTATATAGTCATTCAGTTTATATAGTCATTCAGTTTATATAGTCATTCAGTTTATTTAGTCATTCAGTTTATATATTCATTCAGTTTAGTTCACTTATTTTCGAATGGTTGGTCATCATTCTTTGTTGGTTTCAGTTTACTGCTTACATTCAATCTCTCACCATCACCCTCAATAAAGAGATTAAAAGCGAACCACATCATGTTTTCCATCAACAAAGATACAAAAATAACTCCTAACCTGAGAAAAGGAACGATCTAAATTGAAAATTAGTTTTTGACAAATAACGTCTTAAAAGCTTTAAATGATGGTCACTTTTTACTTGGGTGAATTTTGAACATGCATTAAGAGCTTGAATAGTGGACGGGTAATAGTAATACACCTGCACAAATGTAGACTCTAAGGAACAGGGTGAAAAACGGCCTTGCAAATACTTAATATATACTCTTTATTTCCTTCAAGCCTAGATGTCAACCAGTACCGTAGTCGAATACAAGCAATCAAGTAAAATTCATAGCAAATCAAAGCAAAAGTGAAAATGCAACATTTATGATGCCTTTGTTCAATCGATAGCTAAACCAAGAATTTACAAAATCCTTTGTAGTTTTGTATCAAGAGCATCTCAACGAAATGTCCCTTTTGAAGAACCAAGTCACCAAAGTAGTCGTAACTTAAACTGCTAGGACAATTTGTAGCCAACCTAACCATTGTCGGCTACTTTGATCCTCTTTATACAACTCCAATGCACAAAGTCCTAGTAATAAAGTTGAAATATAAAAATACACCTCCTGAAAAACTCTTCAGCGGTCAATTACGATAAAGAATTTTAGTTGATAAAACTGGTTAAGTTGCTGTGCAGTAGTGCAGACAGGAGCAACAGAACCAGGCACAGCACACTTAGATACTGGCATTGCACACCACACGCATTGTATAGTGCCAACAACATTACCACACTTAGGTAATCAATTATAACTGGATGGCAATAATTAAATGTACCTTCACATAGCTATTTTTTCCAGCACAGCTGAAGCCAAGAATATTATTATGATCATTACATTGCGAACAATAAGATTCCTTTTTAAAAATTAATTTTTGGCAAACCAAAGTGAGCTGAGCATTTGATCATGAACTTTAGAATTCCACAGATATCTTATGCTGCAAACGTGAACTACATTGCGTGAGATCTTAAAGCTAACTTACTAGTGTTTACCTTGCACATAACTCCAAACTTAACCTTGTTATATTAAAGACTCAAAGTCCAGCTACACACTACCAATGGTAAAACCCTGGAAACTGAAGCAGTAAACAATGGAACTAAATCCTTCACTTATTCAAACAGTTTCCATTCCAAAATGCATAAAAGTCCTGGGACAATCCAAAGCTACGCAGTCATAAGTGAACAGTTATGTACAGAAAATGACGTGTAACTAAAAGTGCAGGCAAGTTAGTCACTGTCTAGATCACTTTCGTCAGAACTCTCATGTCCCAGTTGGTTAAGTTCGTCCTCCATAGGGGGCACCAACACAAAGTCTTTGCCAGGCCAACGGAGCTGGGCATGTTTCATCTGGCCATTACACTGTTCCTTGAGCTGAGGAAAAAGGAAATCCAATCCTGATTACTGGGATTTCAATGCATGTTTTCACTTAAACATATCACTCTCCTGCAACTGCAGGACCACCTCTAACTAGACACACACATTTCAGGCTCCAAGGGCAAGTTGACTCGTAACAGTATTTTCTTTAAAATTAACTCTATAGAAGCATACATTTCTTCCATTCCATGTTGGGGGCTCCTGGTCACAACTGATTTAACCAGGAATCAGTTACGTCTATTTCAAGTTGGACAACATCCAAAACGCAGTGGCAACATCAATAAAAAGTCGTCAATCATCAGAATTCCCACATTATGAAGAAACTTGAGCCTGTTGCGAGCCTAGTTGAAGCTAAATTGGCCTTTGGAATGTGATTGGGAGGGCGATGCTGCACTTTCAATAAGAACGAAACAATGCAACTTGTATAAAATCAACTGTAGATTGCACTCATGCCCATAAATCACTTCCAATACATTGTATACCACTAAAACTCTAAAATATGACTGCCTCGATCAAAACTGAACATGTGACCTATCATGAAACTAGGAGACAAGTGAATATCTTTTCTGTAGCACTATTATGTTATTTATTTCAAAACTACAGTGCAATGGGCTCGGAACTCACCTGCTTAGACAGGTTCTGGAATTCTCTCAAGTCGTCCTCGGTGATCTCGTATTCTTCCTCGTCCGTCTCGTTCCAACCCATCTCACGCAACAATCTGAAAAGGACACGTGACCAAATACACCACAACTGAACACCAGTGGCCAACATGACGCACAATAAAGTTTTAACATTATAGAAACCGTTAACTTCGATGAGCATGTGTGTGCATGTGTGAGTGTACAAATTATAATTCTGCACCTTACAGTATGAACCAGCCACGGTAATAATGACGACCTTTCTAATTATTATAATTAATTTCAGGCTTCTATGATCATGAGGGAATTCAAAATCATACGGCTTCTTGGGCTGGATACTTCTGAATAACTAGAAACAAAAGTTGACAGTTATCTTCCACTCCACTGTTTAGTTTTAAGTCAGTCAATATTTCATAATGCCAACCTCTGTTCCGCCTCCAAAGAACTAGACAAGAAGACATCGTCACGTCTGTGATGCGTTGGTGAAGAGTTGAGATGAAGTCCATTCACACCATTCAACATGTCTTCAATGGCTCCTTCATTGCCATGACAACCGTTGACCTGATTACTATTGGAATCTGTGCTGAGGTCAACTTTAGAAGCGTTGGGTGCATTCGACTGAAAAATAAAATGTACCTTTGTAGAACATGAGCCTCCCCGAAGGACTGCATTAAAAACACACACATGGTTGTCATGGTGATGATACCTCTACTTGCCTCTTAATTCAGACCCATTTAACCTATTTCCAAGGTTTGATAGCTTTTCAAATTTTTGCAGTACAGCACTTATCTGGAACTTTTAACTGAAGTATTTTTGAAAGGGAAATGTATTTGATATGAGTAAGAACATCAGTGACTGTTGTAATTTGATGCAAAATGCTGCTTGTGCAACTTTTATCAAAAACATCTCAAGTGTTAATATGTTATTGTACTGCACAATGCACTGGTGATGAGCTTTGCTTTCAATGTGTCATGGTTAACTGTAAAGTTACACAGCTCCCAGTAGGTATATCTAACTCCCCCATTAGACTGTAATACACAGGGCCATTCCTCTGTGTATTATCCTTTCCAAGATGGTTGGACATAAGCGGGCTCTTTCAACTTCTTTTGTGAGTAAAGACACCGAACCCTTTCAATTTTCCACGTCATCTTGCCATTTCATACTTTCAATGAAAACAGCATCTTACACCGAAGCCCTTGCTGCATCACGATTATTTTTTGAAACCCAGCATTCTCATTATACACTTATTAATTTTACAGAATTTAACAATATGCAACATTCATTCGTGACCAACATAATCACTTTGCCGTGTATCTTGGCACGATTGAAGTATGCCAGACATTATGTTTCATGACAATGAACATTACATTCAATGTTTGTAGCTGTTGACTTCAAATTCCTTTTATTTTTGGATTAAAGTTCTGTAATGACTGGTGTTGTAACACTTAATATGAGCCACATAATGTTTCTGTAATGGCGTAGTTAAGACTAGAATTACGACAATTCCATAGGAGTAAATGGATTTGTTAATTTGACACTGTGACGAGGTACACATTGGTAATGGCTGATGTTCCATTAATGCCTTTGTCGAGCAATCGTGTACATCACAACGGAAGTTTTATCAAGTGGCTGAGATAATTTACTTTGTCATTAGAGCGTCAAAAACTTTTAAGGTGAAGTCCACTACAAATTACTAGAATCGCTTTCACTTTGTTGCAACATCAATGAATAAATATACTCCATAATTTTTTGCAAAAAATTTTATGCATTCAACAAAGTTGTCACATCTTGCCCGTTAAATGCTTATTGTTGCTAACATAAGGTGAGGGAGCAGCACGTCACCAGCTTAGTGTTCAAAAGTCAACAATTACTTCGTCATAAAAAGGCACAAGGTATCAAACTGAGTTTCAGGCAAATTAACTCAAGTCAATTTTCAACAAACCGTGATGCAGTATTTTAACATTCAGCTGTTTGGTCGACCTGAGAATAGCCATGTTCACTTATTGTTTGTGATGAAAAATTGTCCCGGTAATTTCTAAGTACAAAGCATTAGACAACACAGTACAGGCCAAAGTAATCACACAAAATATTGTTTCTCCACCGCGAGGACAAGTACGCTTCACAGATAAAATGACAGGCAATGAACTGTCAGTGCAGCAAATTTTTAATGACAGAACAGCGTTTCTCCCGACTAACTTTTTGGTAAAGTCACTTTCATTCCCCGATGAATGGCTTCTATGTCAATGATTTCAGCTCATGTTACAATGATGGAATTCCGTGTCATTTGTCTTAATACTTTTGTCTTGTACTATATGTTTCCAATCAAAAGCTTAGGTGATAATTAACAAAAAGGAGAAATATCGCCCAAAAGGACAAATATCACTCTCCAACTAACTTTTGGTAGGTTCACGCGACTGGCTATCAGAATCAAAAAGGTTTATTCTATGTAAGCCTTAGCCCCATAACATGGATAACATTACAACTTTACAGGGATAAAATTTCAGCTCATAGCACTGTCATTCTTGTTAGTTCACAAGGATCACGACTTTGGAATAATCTAACTGTTCTGGCATCATAAGTTTTAAGCATCAGAAAAATTGGGAGCACATGACCAAGGACAGGGCAGTAAAGCTTGATTTCAATTTGATCAGCATTGCATTTGCCACAAATTCTCTGACTGTCGCGTAGACCTGCGTGTCGCCCTGTTTCAATGTAACACGCAGACCTGAGTGTCGCCCCGTTTCAATGTAACGCTTGAGTATTAAGCACCTAAAACAAGCATTTTCCTCAGGTAATAGTCTATTAAAAAGTACATGTATTTTTCACACTGTAGTTTCGTTTTGATAGTACAATAAAATCAATATTTATTCAAATTATTAATTACAGAGTGACAATTTTGAACGCCGTAGTCTTATGCGGAATTCTGATAGGAATAAATAAATCTGTGTCACCCTGTCCATATAAACATACCTCTTCAAATCCGTTGGTATTCAGAAGCACTGAGTGGCAAAAACACCAGTAATTTTATCAGTGGCAAAAACGCTAACATTTCAGCAAGACAGATGTGCTTGATGTGAATGAACTTTCGCCAGCATCTCTCAACACCCGAATCACTTTTCAAGCAAAATTAATGTCAAACCACCTTCCCTCTCTAACAAAAGTACTAGCCAAAAAATGCTATCATTTCAGGCAATTTGTGCATTAGGCAACTCTTATGCAAAAAAGATTTGCACATAAGAGGACAAGAAAGCGTGCACTGTTTACCAGCGAAGTCCTCGGCACATTAAAGGCTTGATCGCGTCATCACGGATTGAAGTGAGTGAGTCACTATTTATGGACCAGGTCAAATATGTATCGACGGAGATAATTGTGGTCGTAAACCAACATACCTATTTAGCATACAAGTTTCAAAGTCAAAAAACGGACAATAAGTAAGGCAAACAAGTGTTTTTAAAATTGAAAAGTAAACAGCAGCCATCTTTGAATTTTTAAAACTGATATATTGTAAGAGAAATTAGCGAATAGGTTTTCTTCGACATCACAGCTAAGCCACGGGCACTAATTTGTGAATAGAATAGGACGGGTTAGTCACACTCTGGCTTAGGCTAACTTAGGCATTGGGGTGACAAAACCTCAAATATAAGAGTTGCCTCATGGAACGGGGTATTTGTTTTACTTCATAATAGTGCTAGTATTTTACAGTGCACCTCATTACTTTACCCAGTAGCCAAATACAATCAAATCATTTGGTGCAGGTGCAGGCTCCCCAGCTACTGGATTGATCTCAGCCATCAGAGCGCCAGTCATTGCAGACAAACCTTTGCAGGTGCAGGGCATAGTATTTTTGGTGCAGCCATTGGTTGCGCAGGATTTTTCGATATCACCATTGAATTATTTCCACCCCTTGCACAACTTAAGTCAAGACAACAGTAACCACTTGACTGTAACCCACCTTGCCTTCATCAAACAGAGTGTTATCACCATCTTCAACGGGAGGTTTCCGTGCCGACAGACCTTTAGATGAGACCACAGCCTTATAGATGTTGGTGCTAGGCTTGACGGGCTCTTTTGACTCTGAATTATAGACAAAAAGTCATTAAACCATGCTAGGCCTGCGTACACAACTGAACATGTAGTACACAAGGCCAGTATTCACAACTGAACATGTAGTACACAAGGCCAGTATTCACAACTGAACATGTAGTACACAAGGCAAGTATTCACAACTGAACATGTAGTACACAAGGCAAGTATTAACAACTGAACATGTAGTACACAAGGCCAGTATTCACAACTGAACATGTAGTACACAAGGCCAGTATTCACAACTGAACATGTAGTACACAAGGCAAGTATTCACAACTGAACATGTAGTACACAAGGCAAGTATTCACAACTGAACACGTAGTACACAAGGCCAGGAAACAAAAGCAACAAGATGACAAACAGATCACCATCGGCGAGTATTACGACAAAAAGAATTAAGATATTCTTCACACCAGCCAATGTAACATGAATTACGTTTTTAAAGTGAGCACATATAACAGACTGACAAGAAGTAGTTTTCAGTGATTTATCAAACAAATCAACACAAATTGTTGATAAAGGGTCTTTGCACTCATCTCTGTTAATGTAATTTATCAGACTCATCAAACAATGGAGCCACTATGGTCAGGAGTGGTTAATGAAGGTTACTGAAATACAACCTCAACACATCGAGCAATAATGCGAATCAACAGAAGCTGCTGGAATCAGAGAAAGTCCACAACATTGAGATGCACTAGCATAGCAGGAGTATATCACGCAACGCTTGTTTACCTTGTTGACTTGACGACTCTGCTGGTGGACTAACTGAGCCTTGGTGACACAACACTTTGTTGTTGGGTTTGTCTGAAAGGGCCACAGCATTTTGGTTAAAACAAGACGCCTCAAACAGTGACAGCTAAAGGTGCTTCCAGACAGCGAGCAGCGTTGTGAGGCAATGACATGCAGTGCTAGTCAATCTACCATTGACACAACTAGCTAGAATTGCGAGTTGTAAGAAACACTTCATAATGCACAGGTAAGCAATGGTGGTATTCTGATGCCAATAGTAGACGGTGAACATGAGCTAGTAATAAATAGGCAATATTGTACATACCCCACACTCCACTAACACTAGTGGTTTTCCCAGGAGGTCCTGTGGTGTCACTGGAGGTCCCATTACCCAGGGATGGCTACAAAAATACACACCAAGGTAATGAATGTACAGCAGTACTTTAACACACGGGGAATTCAAATTATTTTAACTTTTAACTCCCCAATGTTGAGTTTTCCTGCGTTCAAAGAGTGCAGGGAAGTAGTAACCAGAAGGAACAAAACAAAGTCGACTCAAAGAACACAACTTGCACACGTCTTATAAAAACTCAGTTGACAGTTGAATGTAAACTTTTACTGTGGGGAGTATGCTGGCTTGGGCAGAATATGGAAAGAGGTATGCTGGAGACAATTTATGGTAGGTCTTGTGAACAGGTTATTAACTATATGTAATCAAGGCATATTTTTTATGACGACATAGAAAACAAGAGCAACACAGAGCGTTGAAATGTGCCCACGACTACACCGCAAACGGTGTGCGTCTAGGGGTGTTTATTTGTATCATAAAACTTAGTAAATATCCTGCAGAGGGTTCGGGAGATACACCCATACACGCAAAAAAAACTGCCACTAGAAGGTGCCACAGAAGCCCAGGTCGTCTGAAAATCTTCATCAGCTGGCCCTTCACAGTAGAAACATAAACGCCAATTTTAAAAATCATCCCCAGTGTTTGGTTGATAGAGGGGCAGACGGCAAAAAACGACTAGAAAACAGTAAAAATGAACACTTGATGGTGCAACATATGTCATATCCATCCGAAAACAAAAAATGACACCGTTTTTTTAATAAAAAAACTATTTACCAAAAGTCATAAAAATTCACCAAGGAACTTCGGAGAAACAGAGGAAAACGGAAAAAAATGAAATTACCACTAAGGGGCACACCGTTTGTCGGATCCGTCTGAAAGTCGTCATCTTCTTTTGTCAACTTTGTATCACTACACTTGCTAAATTCAACAAAGATCCTGCAGAGGGTTTAGGAGATACAGCCATGGGCACAAAAACAAACAAAACTACAACTAGGAGGCACCACAGTAGTCAGAGTCATCAGAAAATCATCGTCAGCAACCCCTTCACAGTAAGAACATATACGCCTGTTTTCACTGTCATCCTTAGAGTGGTTTGCTTGATAGAGGGGCGGACACCAAAATACAGACTCGAAAACAGTAAAAATGGCCACTACGTGGCGCAAAATATCTTGAATCCATCTGAAAACGGGAGGATAGCGTTATCTCACGTATAGATGCCAATCAGCCAAATTTTTTGAAAATCCATTGAGGAACTCCAAAGATACAGAGGCAAACGTAAAACACTGCAATTGCCACTAGGGGGCAGACCAGTAAACAAATAGGACCAAAAATCTTTGCCATCTGTCGTAAGCTTAATATGGACACATCTGCCAAATCTCATCAAGATCCTATGAGGGGTTTAGGAGACACAGCTGCAGACGCTAGAAGCCATGCACATGACGCCCAGACAGAGATGACGGCAATATGCACCCACACATAAATATGTGGGCGCATAAAAACATGGGTTAGTGCAACTGAATCAGTTTAATGGACCATAGGGTGATAGTCTTAAGGTTATAATCAACTATGCACAATAACTAAGGCGTGAACATGCAGGTGCATAAAAAAGACACAACATAACATAAACCAAGTGTTGTGTGCAGCAGACTACCGTACCACCAACCAACACATCAAGGCACACGGCAGTATTGGACCAATATACCTTCGTAAGCTGCTAAAGTCTGTTTCACAAGTAGTGGACTTACAAACTCTGAGTTGAAGCTATCTCTGCTATTCCTGCGCTGTTTGTCATTTCTCTGATTCTTTAGTCCTTCCTTGGTGTGATGTGGACGAGTGTTGGTGAAATACGGAGGATCAGCAAAATCGTATGGGTAACCATATGCATAGTAGAATGGCTAAAAAGAAGATGACAAGCAGGTTTCATTACATGCAACTGGAGACTTAAGATAGCAATTTTGTCTTATGCTCCAAACTATTTTTGAAAAATACTTAGGGCTGTTCCAGCAAAATCAGTATGGGAGGGGGGGGAAGGCACTTTTATTTCGTACCCACCGCCCATATGTTTCATTTATTTCTCCAACCCATGACCCATAATTTTTTAATTATTTTTAATAGGTTAAAATATAAAATCCAACACTTGCAAACAAATTGCCTCCAGGAGGACCTGTTGAGAACTTAAATGATTGACAGACAAGAACTAGTTGTCTTGTCCAATATTGTCAAAAACTAAAGTAGCCTGTGAGCAATACTTTTGGCAGCCACCAGGTGTCTCTGTTCACCATGTGTCTAAAATTTCAATGAACATTTTTTCAATTATAAGGATCTATGAATCTCAAACTGTCTCCACGAACTCTTTTATACTTCTATGTCAAGTGAATATTGGAACTTGTTTAGCTTACTCCTCATACTTTTTATTTAAAAATCATCAATTTTATTATATGTGTTAAAACCAGTTTAGTGTTGCATAACTTCAATTCAATAGGACTGCAGACAAACAGTTGACTCAAATCAAGTTGCCCATGACTTGTTTAATGGCTTAGTGAACATATTGCACTCTGTTCACTGGCAATATGGGCTCTTTTTTATTGGGATCAACATTAACAGGTCAAAAAATACCACCTATTTTTAATGCATCACTTCTTACAGGAACGACCACCCATAATTAGAGTTTTTTTCTGAAGACCACCACCCATGAATTTTTATTTCTGCTGCCGTCCCCCCCCTCCCACACGGATTTTACTGGAACAGCCCTTAAATATCCCTCAGGTAAAAAGGCAAATTATCTGAAAACTTAAAACAAAACTTGTAGTTACTAAAATAACTTCTAGAAATTATTTATAGACTGTCATGATCTCATAGTTACTTGCTTATAGATTTTTTCAGCAATTGTGAAGTGAAAGCCAAAGACCAAATTTCTGTCTCGAGTCTTAAGCCAATTTCATGAAACGGATTCATGATTAAGCAAAAACAAGCAGTGGTCTCACACAACACTTTTCAACCAAATAAAATAGCATAATGTTACTCCAACATAACCTTGGGTCAAAATCACCAACTAATTTTTTTTGTGGTTCGACTAAAAAGCATTTTTGATTCTGGTCGGTGGTTATTATGAAAATTGATGCAGTATTTCTAGCTGCTCATTTCTCAAAATGAAAGTTACTTGATATAAGCTAAAAATGTGCGGGAATGGTTTCTACGCGGTTGGCTGAACTGATGTCCACTGCGAGGGATTAGGGCAGGATGTGACTGCCCATACAGCTGCCAACAACAAAGGGTCAAAGGGTCACCATTCTTCAATACCATGATTACTTGGTTTCAAAACTTCAAACAGGCACGGTGAGGTCAAGTGAAACAGACTGACTGCGTCCAAAGCAATGATTGGCTAACAATGCTTTGATCCAATTACTGAGAAACTGCTTATGTCATGTACTCTCTGCGTGCTGCAAACTCTTTTTCCAGATGTATGCTAACAGAAATTTTTAACATAAAAACATCGTCCCGCCAAATGTTTCAGGGGCACACGGGGACAATAAACATGTTATCTTTTTATCTCGTCTTCTGCGCTACTTTAGAGTAACTGCTAAGGAATTGACGCATTCTGAATGCACATCACCAAGGCAACACCGTTTGAATGAAGAACATGCGTTACTCCTCTCAACCAGGTCACTCAAACTCCATCAGATAATGCATATACACACCAAGTCTAGCTCGTCTCAGTCACAGTGTGGAACCAGATACCTTGAAAGGTATGAAGAAATGCAAAGACAATGATCCATGCATTATGTTGCACGGAATCTCTCAATGTGTGAAAAGCAATTTTTCTTGGCAGGATAGAAATTTTCACTACTATAAAACTATCTGAACAGGTGCCAACATGTGCCTAATAAACAATTTTTGAACAAGGCTCGGAAGCAAGTTTATCCGCTATGCTAACACGAAACGCACGCTTATAATTAAAAAACCTAACTTTGGTCAGGGGAACTTGATTTTCTGACTCAGTTGACCAGCAGGCGATCGGGCTTTAGAGGCCTAGGTATATCCCTGTTTAAGACAGCAATTACAGTCAACAAGTCACTGCAATAAAAACTTGACATGACTGCATTTGTGAGGCTTTTCGAAAAAGGGCAAAACCTTTCTGCGTTTCTAAGTAGCAACCAGCAGCTTCAAAACTGATACAGACCAGAACCAAACATGCTTTTGGCTGAGCAGAAAAAACAAAAAATTAAGGTTATTCTGTGTCCCTTGACCTCGTGAGCAATGACAATTTTACTACATAGACAATATACTTTTGACACATATCATTCTTCTTAAAACATTAACAAAGATATGGAAAAAGTCCTGTATTGTGGATACGAGTTCTGGGGAAACTGTAAAAAAAGAAAATTGGTGTAATAAGCTGTGATTTTTTGTCCAAAATATAACTGATGTTCGAATGAGAAAACAGTAATGATTACTTGCTTAAATACTGTACTTGAGCAGACAAGACACTAAATAAAGACATGTTCTGTAAAGACCAACACACTGACCTCAGTTTTTGGACAGTGTTTTACTCACATCGTGAGGAGGTCTAGCATTTGGGTGATGATATTTGTTGCCTCTTCTGAATGGTGGATATGCAGGATACGCCTGGTAACCGTAATAGTCATCATAGTAACCATAGTAGTAGTCATCGTAGTAACCATCTAAAGAGTGGTGTCTATACTTGTGGGAATTGGGTCGAGAATCTGAAAACAAATAAGACATAATAATTAAGCAAATCAGGTGAACGTATTAAAGCAATGCTGAGCATTGATATGCAACCAACATGTGCATCACATCACATATAGCACAGGTACAAGGGATGATCAATATTTTAAACATTACCACTAGTTGGACTGGTACCAGTAAACTTAAAAGGAGGCTCTAGGGGGCGCATTGCAAGCAGGGACTCATCTAGGATTTGAAAATTGGGGGTCCAAATTCGTGAGAATTACGAGTCGTGCAAAGCGCAAATCTGAGGCGCTGATGGGGGGAGGGGGGTAGGGGCGAGGGAGGGGTAGGGGGGAGGGAGGGGTGGGGGGAAGTTAGGGGGAGGGGGGGAAGTTGGAGGGGAGGTGGG
>NMRA01000545.1:234711-252272 GCA_002633005.1 Phoronis australis
CGGACGCCAGACGCCGGACGGACGCCGCCCGGACGGACGTACGGACGGAGATGACGGCATAATGCGTCCACATATAAATATGTGGGCGCATAAAAAGGCCACTAAAAGGGCAGCATAGGTCAAATCCGTCTGAAACAGGGTGGATGAAGTTGTATCCGAGATAGTTACTTATTTGCCAAATTTCAGACATTTACATTAAGAACTTGAGAGATATAAAGGGAAATGCATAAAAAATGCTACTAGGGGTCGTAGGGGATTTCATAGTAGTCAGATTTGTCCTAAAATTTACGCCAGTTGTACTCTTCTCAATAGGAACATATATGAAGAGCCATCAATACTGAGATAATGCATCAATGGCCAAAAATTACTGATAAGAGGTGCCAGGGCAGTCTGACTTGTCCAAAATTATTAGCAGCTGACCTTCCCAGCAGGAATACATATGACAGTTTTCATGATCCTTCAAGCAGTTTGACCAATAGAGGCGCACATGCTAAAAGCTGACTCCAGAATAAAACAAATGGCCCCCAGATGGCATACAATAACTCAAATTCTTCCAAAAATGAGAAAGTGCCATAGTCTCCATTTTAAACTTTTAGTCCAAATTTCATGAAAATCTGCCAAAGAACTCGGAAGATACAGAAGAAAACACAAAACATGAAATTGCTACTAGGGGGCACAGTGGTAGTCCGATGCGTTCGAAATCCGTCGTCATTTGTTTTTATGTTCAAAGGAATATACAAATCAAATTTCACAATGACCCTTAAGGGGTTTGATAAATGCAGCCATGGATGTTTTGGAACACAGAACAAGTCTAGTCAAATCCCACATCCGAAAATCAACGCTCTCCACTTGCAGAAATAGAAAAATGCATTGTACAGTTGACCTAGTTTTGAAATTTAAAGCTGCTAAAAACCTTCTAATTTGATTCCGGCAAGTGAAGAACCTTTTTTGTCGTGCCTCACTAAGCTTTTCAATTCTTTATGTCTACATTACAACTCAGTAGTAAAACTAATTATCTCAGAATGATAAATGACAAACTAATTAATTACACAGTAAAATAATGAATAGCAAAGTAGCAGTGTGCCCCACAAATGCGCAACATTGAGAGTAAACACCACAAAATCACAGAGGGCGCAGTAGTATAGTGAGCCTCAAAATGCAAAGTCTTTTGAGTGAAAGATTCTTAACACAAAGATTATTTGTTCATGTAGAAGTCAATTTTCACCACCTGAAATGCAAATTATGAACCACCTTACATGTCCACAACTTAGCTTTGGTCAACAGACAACTATCCCAGAATGCATTTGAAAGAAGACAACAGCACAGTAGATGAAATCCTTCAAATTGTTTGACTTCGCACCCAAATACACACGTGAACAAGGCAATGCATTAAACATAACACCACCCAGACTTCCAAAACAGTTTTACAACTAAATGCTTTTTACTTAGATAATTAAACATTCACCGGTTAAACACAGAAACACACTTTAAACATAATACGTTTGGAGAAGTCTAAGCTATCAAAATCAGACTTACAGCGGTTAGGTACAACTTTCATGCAGAAAAACTTTCAAGGGTTAGTACCTAGTATTTTAAAGATATCTGCAGAAGAAATGCAATGATTTTAAGCAATTTTAAAATTGAGTGTTTGATCTCGGGTCATTTCACACAGGCCTAGAAGGCCAGTCTTCACATTACACCCAGTTTCAGATGATCAATTCTACAAAAGCCCATCAGCCCTAAACAATATACAAATGCAGTGACAGACGGCAAACTTGTGTTTAAACCTCTCAAAACATACACCATTCCTTTACCTACCGTCATAACGATAGTCAAACGAGCGCTGACGCTGTATTCCTCTGTAGCTGTTATCAACGTGTCTCCCACTGTGCTTTTCATTAGAAGAGCTAGTTCCCTTCTGAAATGGCATCTATATTTCACATGTAACAAGTAAATGCAGAAACAAGAAGTTGAAATGAGAAAAAGAATCGTTTTTGATGTTCCTTTTAGTAACAAAAGCAGCGTTAAGTGCTAAACTGCATCATTGAAATGCTTCTATGGGTGCCTAATAGCATCATATAAACGCCCACTTGGTGTCACAGAATACGTCGAGCCTGTCCAAAAATGGAAAGGTGTCATCATCTCCTTAACAGAAACCGTTTTGCCCAATATCATGAAAATGTGCCTAGGAACTCCAAAGACAGAGAGGCAAATAAACTTCCCACTACAAGTCACAGCAGTAGTCAGATCTGTTTGAACACCGTGCCATCTCTTGCCACGTTCATAAAAAACAGACAAGCCAAATTTCCCAAAAAAAACTTCAAGAAGCTTAGAAGATACGATGGGTGATGTAACAAAACGAATAAAACCGCCACTGGGGTGCACCTCAGCAGACGGATTCATCTGTCAGTTGCACAGTTATCAGTACTTAGGAAGGAAAACATCTGCCAATTTCTTTAATGATCCTTTGAACAGCTTCCCAGATAGAGAGACTGATCATATGCCACAAACTGACTAAAAAATAATAAAACAATGGTCACTAGGTAGTGCAGAATGCATACCAAAAATCAAAAGGCATTGTCCTCTCATTGACAGAAACTTATTAACTGAATATGAAATTTTGTCAAGGAACTCCAAAGATACTGGGGCAAACATGAAACAACACAATTGCCACTAGGAGGCACAGCAGCAGGTGGATCCATCCGAAAGTCGTTGTCATCAGTTGGCATCTGCCAACTGTCTCAACAATCCAAGGGTTTTGGAGATACAGCCACGGACAGGCATACCGCAGATCCCTGGTTATCTTGGAGATAATTCATTTTTTCTTGTAAATTACTATTCCAATGGTGAGTCTTAACAGTCCATGAGACAATAGAATGTGATGTGGACAGTCCAACAAAGGTCAACATCTTGGTTCTATATTCACTTCTGTTGAAGGACCACAATGACGTACTTGCTATTCACCACAATCTGCATCAGTCATTGGTGTTTGCTCAACACCAGTGAGTGCATAAGCAAAATGCAAACCTTATGTAGGCCTTATGCTGGCACATTCACTTCCCAAGGAACATGTATTTATACGAAAGGTAATATCAAAAATGGTTGCTTTTTCCTCCAACATACCGTATCTTAAAGAACTGAATTTAAACACACCACTCTGCATTACGCTCACTGTACACTAAATGATTAAATCATGGCAATACAATACCAGTATTCCAAAGTTGTTGGACCAGAGTTTGGAAGAGCCAAGATAATTAAAATTCAAACTGAACCAAAGTTTTTGCATATAATACATCAAAACGAATGGTTATCTGATCAGTGTTAAAAAATGCTCTCTGTAACAATAATAGAGCGTAACAACAACTATGTCAAAGTTTATTTTGTCATGGTGGTTAAAAAATTTGAGAACCTAAGAGCATCGGTAAAGAGTTCAACATTGACAACTGAAAAGTAGCAAGAATTACACTTCAATGTTATGTATTCAGTCCAGCTTTAAGTTTAACAAAAACTGTTCATAGTCTAGTATATCACAAATAAATCAGCAATTCCCAATAAAATATCCCAAACCGGTGTATTCACAGGATGCAAAAAAAACAGGATGCAACAAAATGACTGACAAATTTGCAGGTATCATAAAAGCCAAATTGGGTTATTACGAAAAATTACATTTGTTTTTGAAGTTACATATAATACCATTTTGTTTAATACCATTTTCAGTTGCTAAAATAAACTGGACCATCGAGCATTCAATGTGGAAACTATGGACCAACTCTGAATAAGCACAACATTTATAAAGCACTAAGAATCTCACAGAATGATCTAAATGTGTTGCAGTTATGGATTTGATGTCCTTTATAACGTTTCCACAATGAAAAATTGATGCTCTCCTGCTTGTCCAAATGATTGTGGCAACTGAAAAAGAAATGAGGAAAATGGCATCATATGTAAATTATGAAAATAAAAACCTTATTCAACATTTTGCCTTTATTGAACCAACAGATATACCAATCATTTTTCCGAACCCTGAATGTAAAAGTATTGTTAAACTTACCGCCGAGGGTTGGGTGGGTATTTTGAGCCAAGCTGGTGCAAAATCATTTGAAGGAGCCTTGCTGCTCGCCATTAGGTAAAACTCATTTGCATAATGATACAAACACAAAAATCACAATTCCAGTTGAAGGTTTTGCGACTTGAGTAGTATCCAGTAAACACACAGCCTCCCTAGTTGTCTGAGGTATAGGGACAATCACACACTAGCAGTCTGTTTTCTGCTTTGCGGGAAGCACGATATGACGAGAAGAGTTAAGACGCAAAACACAAGGTTTGCCAGAATTCCTGCTGCTACCTGGTCATTTTATTCTTTAGTCTTAAACTTTTATAGAAAACGGAATTTCTGCTAACTTCACTGAGCGATAAAAACTTGTCTGTCCATAAGACCTTCTATACTCATTTTCAATCTTGGGGATTTCTTGCGTCTAAAAACCTACTGCTAATACATTGCACACGTTTCACCAGTTACGAAATAAGAATTACATCCTTCAAACCATGAAATACCGAGTCAAGACATCTATCATCTTTGCACTTAAAACAACACCGATGCTTCAAATGATGTTTTTGAAACCATTCTTGTCTTATCTCTAAGTTTTGCGGTTGGACTACTTTCAAGTCAGCATACGGACATGGAGAATTAAGTGAACGGCACCAACACAGACTTGTGACCCAATGTGACCTTTCCTGCTTCACAACACACTTTCACTTCCACCTCGTTCAAGTTGAGTTTGTTTTTGTTGAGAAAACGTCAACTTTGTGCAAAGTAACGACAAAATCAGTGAATTATTTCACTCGCATAATCTTCAAATGTGCATCTGCAAACATTATCAGATGCTAACGTCACTTGGTTTAAGTTTGAATCAAGCAAAGGCGCTAAACAAAACACAAATCCATCAAGGCTCCTGCACTTCTCTAAACAAAAATGGCGATTGTCCTATTCACGTTGTTTCACGTCAGGAAAAATAAAAAAAAATATAATTTTCGATAACTCTTTCGTCTTAAATATGCTTATATCATGAAAGATGAGATTAACGTTATTTAGTGTATCTGTTTTACACAGGCTCACTTTCCTGTTGATAATATAACAAAATAAGTACGTAAACATTATTAAGTCACGTGACATTAACGAGACTGTCTCTGCTCCTGAGGAAATGCAACACCGAGGTAATCAGAAATAAGTCAAAAGGTCGTCTTTCGCGAGTGATGAGGTGCTCTTATAAAGTGCAACATTCATCCTGATAATTTGAGTCTTCCCACGCCATATGAAATTGTTGAAATCGCAAGTTGTCATCGGAAGCCACGAGACTCTTGCCGCACTCGCAGCAGTGCCATTCCGCATTCGTCTCGACTGGCCGTCTTGACCACAACACAACTTCACAAGGCACAGCCACAGCCACAGGCACCTTTGATCAGCCCTAGGCGATAGTATAAAATAGAGAAAGGTATACAACTGCTATCCAATATGCCCTCCCGCCAGGTACTTCCAGAACAGCTCCAAGCATGTCAAATCTCCCAGAAATTGAAGTCCAACATTTTATCTGCAACATCAACACATTCACTAGGCAATGACCATCGCCTCTGTTGGCCCGAACCAGAGGCGATGCAGAGGCTATAGGTGCTCTGTACGCCGGAAGCTTTTCGGCGAATTATGCCTCGAACCGACTAAACCATCAAAGTCACGTTGTTATAAATACCTTTTGCGCATAGAGGAACACCTTTAGGAGGTTGTCGATGTGTTTAATTCCTTCCAACTCGAACAAATACTCCCGTTATGAAACTTTTTCTTCGAGCAGTCCCTATTTCAGTTCCCAAAATTGTGAAATCAACATTTTCATTTTTTTAACAAGGCCGAAGGTCAGAAGTTGCGGACCTACCGGGGAACTTTGAAAGCTGAAGTTCCCGCCCTTCGCGTACGTGCTGCCGGGAACCAGCCGTGCATTTGCCGTGTTGTTAAACATTAAAATGTCAAATATGTGCACAAAGACTATTAAATGTCATATCAACAGCATTTATTTTTATCAAATACAAACAATGATTCATTGAAATACAATCAGTTTCAAGTAACGCCAATTAAAGACAAGTATAAGTGGTGGCATTTTGGAAACGAACATTTGACTGACAAGACCGCAATGGCTCACCTTTGGCCTATTTAAAGATTGAGGTCATGAATTGGAGCGTGCGCAGTATAAAAATGGTGAGTTCACGATTTTGGGAACTGAAATAGGGACTGCTCGAAGAAAAAGTTTCATAACGGGAGTATTTGTTCGAGTTGGAAGGAATTAAACACATCGACAACCTCCTAAGGTGTTCCTCTATGCGCAAAAGGTATTTATAACAACGTGACTTTGATGGTTTAGTCGGTGCGAGGCATAATTCGCCAAAAAGCTTCCGGCGTACAGAGCGCCTATAGCCTCTGCATCGCCTCTGGTTCGGGCCAACAGAGGCGATGGTCATTGCCTACACAAGTCATTCACTAGACACTACTTCCATTTGTTGACATCGAAACCAATAAAAACAATACATACCTCCAGATTTTCTGACTTAAATCGCCAACATTCACGGCAAAGCGTAGTGACAAAAATGATCCATGGGTGGCAACTAATGCGCGTGCTCACAAAGCCGCTGACAACATTTTCAGAACGCTTACATCAACTAAAAACAGCAACATTAGAGGCAGAGTAAACATAGATGCTTCTGACAGTAATTTGCGATCATGTCCAGCTGGCCAGAGTTCGACCTCAAGTGACGAGGTCAAAAACACATGGTTGGAAAACAAATTGGAAGGCCCCTTGAAAGTTTGACCTAGTTTTGTTGTACCCAACCAGCGTGCTCCTGGAGTAGTATATACATAATGTTGCTGTAATATTTATGAAAATTGGAATTTTTCAGTGCATAAATGTCTATGTCAAGTGTAGACCTACTGTCAAAATATCTTCTGTTTCTTTTCCGATTGACGAGTTGTCTTGGGACACCGTCCACACTAGATTGCTTAGCAGCAGGCTCACTCTATTTTACAAAATAGTAAATGGGATAGTGGCAGTCGACCCATCCTTCTATATTACACCCATGCCTAGTACACACTCTTCCAGATGCGTCAATCATCGTACATACCACATCCCACAACCCTCCCACTATATTACTCCCGTGCTATAGTACACACTCTTGCAGAGGCGTCAATCACCATGCATACTACATCCCTCAACCCTCCCACTATATTATTCCCATGCCTAGTACACACTCTTGTAGAGGCGTCAATCACCATGCATACCACATCCCGCAAACCTCCCACTATATTACTCCCGTGCTATAGTACACACTCTTCCAGAGGCGTCAATCACCATGCATGCCACATCCCTCAACCCTCCCACTATATTATTCCCATGCATAGTACACACTCTTCCAGATTCAGCAATGACCATGTATACCACATCCTACATAGTAAACAAAACATTCATTTACACAGCTTCTTCCTTGGCACTAGTTGGCTGTGGAATGGTCTCGGCACCATCTGTAGAGGCATTTAGGAATAGATTGTTTTAAATATCATAACATCATCCAGTTGTTTTTATCCTACACTGTATAGTGCCTTCTGTTAATGATAACCAATCTTTGTCTTTTGGAAGTGACCAATCCTTTTCCATCATTTTCTACAATAAGATTAGGTATGATGTATCTGAAGAAGATAAGTTGAAATATTAATAAATGATCATTATTCAATAAAAACTGGTCCCCGGCAACCGTTTTGAAGAGGGGGCCCATCTACTCGACTTTCCAAAACATGTTAAAAACCTAACAACCGTGGATATCAGACTTCATGAGCCCATTTATTAACTAACGACTACCCAGCTCTGACCCAGATTGCCCTGATTAATGTTGTATGTATCTCAAGAAACTTCGAAATTCAAGAAATATTCCTTTACAAACTTAAATCAGTTAAAGATGTAAAGTTAAAAAAAAGTGATGAAAGACCATTTACTAATAACTGTAATTGTTTCCATAAAGGAGTACTTAAGGAATTGTATGCTTACTGAGAAATTTGTGAGTGACAATTGGGTAATGTGTTTTAACAGTCTGAATTATCTGGACTTTAAAACTTTATCGAAATTGTTTTAACAAAAATATTGATCATTTATACGTAATTTATTAGTCTAAAAAGGTATGTCAATCAGTTCAATGAACACACACATGCATGTAGATACAATGTGTTACTTGGTGGACATTATCGTGATTGTTCCTGTTTCATTCCAGGGATATTCTTGAACCGTGCCTTTGCGCCATTAGTGCATAAAATAATAACAAGGCGCAAGTACATTGCAGCAGTGTGCCCCAGAGGTGCATCTTTTAATACTTCCAAAACTGCAAGGTTCTAGTCAACTTACAGCCAGTCGGGTACAGTAATATACAGGTGGTAGATTTCATTAAAATAAGCCCAAGTTAACCGGCTGTTTAGGTTTTTCAATGTTTGATCGTAATTACACTAAGTCTGGTGAGTACAAGTTTTTGAAAACAGGCACACTTTTTATCGTCATGAATTTTAACCTTGTTTGGTTTTGAATGTTGATAATGTAAGATCTGTTGTTTTGTTTCAGGTCTGTCGCAATGCTTATCAAGTTAATTCAAGGAGCTTGTATACAAGGAATAAGGAAGTTCGAACATCCTTTAATGAAACAAAACTGTTTTAAGTGGCACTATGTTAGCATGTACATGTGCCATGCAAGCAATCCAGGATTAAGTACTTCATGGAAATTGGGGCGGTTTTGCAATGAGACCTACTGTACCAGAAGTGGAACCAGAGCTAAGGAAAAACAAAACTGGCAATTTCCCACATGTTTGCAAGCTGTCAATTTCCACACAGGCTCTGAGAGACAACAAAGCGTGGAAGAAGAAAAAAGGCTTACAATCTGGAAAAACATCAAAGAAATAAGACAAAGCCCCATACCCGCCCTGACTCTAGGACTCTCTGGAGTAATACCATTTGCTGCTGCACCGACCTACCTGATAGCCTCTGGTGCCTTACTTCCAAACATAGTTTTTGCTCAGCTTGTTTATGGTGCTTCCATTCTGTCCTTCTTGGGTGGAGTGCGGTGGGGCTTTACTCTGGACAATCACTGTGGCATACAACCCAATTGGTTTAACTTGTTATACAGTGTAAGCCCATCATTGTTAGCATGGATGGCCATAGTCATACCAGAGACACCTGGACTCCTTACTCTCATCACGGGGCTTGGTGGCATGATGTACATGGATATGATTTTGCCAGGATATCCTTCTTGGTTCAAAGGATTGAGATTCCTGTTGAGTCTATGTGCCATTCTGTCGCTGTGGACCACACTGACTTGTAAATTTTTGTTAAAATCAATTACAGATTCACCAGATGCCAGTGAAACTGCGAAGGACATTGCTGTTGACTAGTTGGCTAAATGATAAGTCAAAAATAACAGTGTGTGTGTTGAATTTTATATTCTTGTTTTTGTGCTCCATTGTAGGTGCTGCTGAATTCATTTTGTTATGTGTGAAATAGGACTATAATGTTCAGTGTAGGCACTACTTACCTAATGCATCATTACTTCTGCTAAAGACATGCTTTCCTTTATTTTCAGTAAACAGTGTCATCAGACGTGAGACATAACTAAAATACATTTGGATAATTACAGCTCTGCTACTGTTTTATTGACTGACAATTTAGAAGTGACATTCAGTGCTGTTCATTTGTTGAGGCCATTTTGTTGGTGCACCACCACTAATTTAAGTTATTTTGAAATTTTTTTACTTAATTGTGGTTGCTATTTTAAAAACATTTGATTACCCTTTGAATGGGCATCTTTTGGGAACGAGTTTAAACAATCAATAGGTTTGCGATTAAATTATTTGCATGGACTGATGATTAGAAGTGGAAAGAGCATCTTTAAGAGGAATTTATGTTATAACCTTTGTTTTTCATACATGTGGGGAGTCAATGCCCGTACCAGTGCAAAATCAGCCAAGGTTTATACAAAAATATATCGTAATTGTTGTCTTAGGAAGGTTTCCTTTATAGTTCTGGTCAGTTGTAAACACTATTTTTAACAAAGAGAAATGTCACCTTTTTGAAGACATTTTGGTCAATTTAGCATATTTTGCTTACTCTTAAACATATTGTGAACTTTTTTAATTTGTATTTTTTATCTGAAACAGAATTTACTGTTTGAGGAAGAAACAATTCAAATACTGTGTATGTTTGGTTAAGTGCTGTTACTTTAGTTTTGTTATCCGTATCTGGTGTCATTGCTCAAGCCAAATGGCAAATTGTTAGGTACCAGGCTGACTTAAAAACCATCTAGTGTCTAAGCAAGATTTGCTGAACTCAATTTTATGACATTGTGTGGGGGGATCAGTTAGCAGAATATGTTATTTAATGCAGCTAATTAATAAGCGTGGATGTGCTTTTAGGTGCAATTCTTTACTATTCTCATTGTAAAATGTAGTGCTTTTAAATTTCCATCTACCACACTTAGAGCAGTTATCAGAACAGAAACGTGTCAGTGAACGATGTTCACTTGGACTGGCTGACCATTGTAACACTGGTCACTTGGACTGGCTGACCATTTTCAGAACTTGCTCACTACACTACACTTTTCATTTGAAGTATTACTTTTACTTTAGGTTTTTATTGAAAAAATTCAAAATGCCTCGTATAGTAGGTAAAACATGCCAAGTTGACAAGGAACGCTTTCAAAAATGGTAGCATTCTCACTCGAGCATACCAAATTGTAGTTATTCAATACACTCTGTATAGCTGCAACCCACTAAAATTAGCGATGTTGGTAAATGTTGATAGAGGTTTTGTTCACACCTACAGCTCACATGATGTACTAGAATTAGTAGAACTTTACAAGTTTTAAATTGTTTTGTCATGGTATTACTGGTAAATAGTCAGTGTTGTGTGTAAGGATGTTCAGAGGAGTCGTAGTTAGCTTTCTTGAATTGAGGGCATGGAAATTTATCAAAAAAATAATGTAGAACTCGTGCTATTTGTTTCCAAGTCTAGCATATAATAAAAGCATGTACAAAATTTACAGTGTTAATTTGCATCACTTGTTCGATGGTCATGTATTCTCATATTGCTTCAAAATTGTGGGCATGCCCCAAATTTTACGTTAATGCCCTTGAATTTTGTCAGCTACTAAATGGTCTGCAAGTTAGAAATTGCATTCATGCATGTACTGATGTAAAATTTTAAGCTTTGTAAGGATCCAAAATTATTGAGTAAACATTATTAATGGGAATGAGAATTTGGTCGTTGTTGATGGCTTGCAAGATAACACTTTTGAATTCCTAGTGATTGGTGTGTCCAACATCTGTGCGACAGAGTTGTGAGAGTAGGTTTACGTTTTGTGCTCTGACTGTGGTAGCAACTATTTGTTAATCATAAATAAAGATGAAAATATGAAAACCATTGTATTTACATGAACAACACAAATAAAGAACTATAATCAATAACTTTCATACATCACCCTTTCAATATGATGGCATAAAATTAATTTCAAAAGTATCGGGTCAATACGTTTTTACCTACTTAGCACTCAATATGCCGAACAACTGAAATTTTATTTTGCCAAACTCCTCAAAAAGCAATTACCAAATTTCAGTCCAGCTTGGATTTTTACTTTGTGCATGTCAAAAACAACATTTGATAAAGTTTCCATTGTTAGGGACAAGGTAGCCACTTGGCCAGAAATTCCACATGTACGTAAATGATCACGTTTGTATTAAGTATTGTACGCTAACAATAAAACTTGCATAGGATCAGACCAATATTTTATCAAAGTAAGCCAAGCTGCCTTATCTGAAGGCACAAAATACTAACTAGAACAACTGTACCCCAGAACTTTATCAAAGTTGAGTTAACATCTGACTTTAGCGTATCAGAATTTTGCTGTGGTATGTGTTGCACATAAACATCTATATACAAATAGTTGCAAGTTAATCTAATATCCGGAATCTCCCCCAACAGAAATTCTATCTGGTGATTTGAAGAGACACGGAGGTACAACATAAAATAAAATTTTCTCAAACGATAAAATGGAACTGTTTTTGTACTGCACAAAACGAGAATACCTTCAGATGGCTACTATTTTGGAAGCTGTTCAAAACGTACCAAAGCCCATTCCTGCACTATGTCTCCACAAGCGCAATTCCACAATATTAGTTTAACCCACGTCCATGGAAAAAAAATATATGGAACTCGCATGCTTTGTAGTATAATTCCGGGGTAGTCAATCACCTCTACTGTGTTGAAAAAGGATAGCAGCTTGGTATAGAATAGAATTCAACAGCAATTTCATGTAAACTATTTCCACACGATATGCAGAGGGCAAAGCCCAATAGTGTAAGAAATCACCAAAACCATAAAATCCAATTGTCTTAGAATTTAAGAATCAAAAACTAGTTTTCTGGATGACTGAGTTTTCCCAGTATAAAATCTGAATTAAAATGGATACAAAGTACCAAACTTTAAAGGAAAATGAATGATTATAATAAAATAAATAAGTAGTGTACATGCCATATTTACATCCAATGACTATTTCTCTTCAATACATTACCAAACATATATATTTACATCAGCATTAACTAAAAAGAACAGAAAATATTTGAAAATTTCCTTTAAAATTATTCTTAAAAATAATACGTGTTTTTGTGACAAATATTTACAAGGTTATATACAAAAGAAACTTCTTCATAAGATACAGCATTATATGTTAGCACCCCAAAAATACAGCCAGATGAATTTTTAAAAATCAAAGATAAAAACAGAATATACAACGCAAGATATTTTCACTCCGTTTGCCTTGTGCTAAAATTAACCAATGGACACACCGTTTGCCTTGTGCTAAGATTAACCAATGCACACACCGTTTGCCTTGTGCTAAGATTAACCAATGCACACACCGTTTGCCTTGTGCTAAGATTAACCAATGCACACACCGTTTGCCTTGTGCTAAGATTAACCAATGCACACAAACTCAAATTTATGCATGCGCTGAATACAGAGACACAAAGTAAAATTTTATCACAAGCTTTTGGGAAAATCGAACAAAATTTAGTTTCATATAAAGCCTCAACTTGATCTCACAAAGATAATTTTTGAGGAACCACACAACAACACATTACAAGGCATGTGATGATAGTTGACAAAATTTAGAAATTCACGCACAGTTGAGAATTTTTCATGACATTTCTCCACAAAACTACTAGTAAGTCATAATGTAGGTGGCACATTGACTAACTGACAACTCCAAGAACAATTATTCAAATGGAACTTCCCTCTCAGTTGACAAAAGAAAGTACAGGAGTTTAACTTTAACAGGAAGTTACAAAATCCACAGTGAGATGTCACTAATTTAGGACACATTATGGCCAACATGTGAATTTCACTTTCTGATTTTTCTAAGAAAGATACGAAGCACCAAATTACTAGTTTTCCATCAACAAGTTCTGTAGCACAGCTACCATCTGAGTGTTTTGGGACAGTGTGGACACTCACAACAATGTTAAAAGCCCTTGGAAAATGAAAAAGGAAAATTATTTTTGCCTGAAATTGGTGAAATATTACAGTCACAGATAAATTTCTTTGTACAATCATTTGTCTGAAGTGCCACCTTTTGGAAGATATCACAACTGAAGATGCCAACAATAACAAAAATTCTACATACAACTCTTGTGAGAACACAAAGGCAACATCTATTTGACCTAATTGATAATTCTGGTATTCACAAAACAAACATTAAAAGGAAGCGGACTTTCTTTCATTCAAAGATATTTAGCAACATTGATCTTTATACATGAATCATTTGAACATCACTCCCTACAATAATTTGGAAGTGGTAGCAAACAAAAAAAAAATGTGAAATGCCACTACAACAGCTTTAAAATCTCTGTTCAAGTTATATACTGTAGATAGAACTGAACCTGTGCACACAAAATATTGCTAACTAGCGACACAGTAAATTTATACAGAAAATGCTTATTGAGTCCAAGAAAACTTTTTTTGTTCAATGAAAACCAAAATTGAAATATTGGACTTTGAACTTCAGTTACTGTCGCAACTAAATCCACTAAAATGATATAGTATGAACATTAGACACCTGAATATTAATCCATAATCACTAGTAACAAGTTGTGTGTTATGGTGTAATAACTTGCTTGACCCAATGTAAAAAAGTGACGTCAGTTTTAAAAATACGCAAACTTCTTTCTTTCCTTCCTTCGTAAGAGTCGAAAGCTTTTCACACTTAAAATCATTGACAAAAATCTCAGAACAGCAGCACAAATTTTACGCAATGACATACAGTGGTTGACTTTCAGCCCACACTAGAATGCAGTTTACATGTATTCACAACAAACACTATCCACTGTGTTCACTTGACCTTATTACATCCTCCCAGATTCATTTCTTTTTGTTCGACGATACATGAACAGTCCTTCGTCTCATTCTATCCTGTAATATATTGGTCGGTAAAATATTAGCTGATGGGACACCTTTATTAGTGTAGGTGCGTACTGTCTTTTTTATGTTGGCATGAGAAGCAGTTCTTTTCCGCGATGACAGCCTTTCGGTTTTTGCTTTCTTCTGTTTCCTGGGTCTTCCAACAGATTTCTTTGGAGATTGTAAGGATGTTTTCTGGTCAGCTGGACGTTTTACATTCTTGTCTCTAAGTGTTTTTGGCTTATTAACCAAAACAGTACTCTTCCTTGACTGCAGTCTCGACTGCCCGACTCCCTTACTTTTAACAACTGCTTTAGATGCACTCTTAACAGCAGCTTCGCCTTTTTTCCCTGAGATTTTTGCCTTTTTTTGTTTTGGCTGTTGCTGCTGATATGAATGATCCAGATTTTCCTTGCGTTTGACAGTTCTGTTTCTCTTTTTCTCAATAATAGGCTTCTCAGCATCATTTGAAACTGAACGTCTCTGTTTTGTTATCTTTACAACAACAGCGTTTGCTCCACCTCCTTGAGTATTTTCATTTTTCTCGTCAGCATGGGAGTCTTTAGCTTTAGAACGTCCATTAGAACCATTTGCAACCTTGCTGTACGCATGATCCATCCGAATTCCAAAGGAAAGAGCCTCCATAACCTATAAATGGAAAACCAAATGCCTACAGACTGGCAGCCCAGACCTTATATTATAGATGAAGGAGGTACCTACATCTTACTACAGAAGCACATAGAGTGTACACCAGTATGTACAGAAATGGATATCTGCCAGTTTCTGCACTCTGTGTGTGACCCCTAGGGACCTTACGAGGGGACAAAATTGAGCTACATTAATCAAAAGCTGATAAAAGTGAATGAGCATTCTCATTACAGGGCCACCACTTGTACGCCTTTGGCGTCCACAGGCGATGTATTGTCTAAGTCTAAACTTGTGTTTCATTCTTAGTTGACATGTTGTAGTAATTGCCAAGATCACCCGACTCGGGAATTGAAGCAGCAGTCCTCATAAAACCGGGCTAACCATCCATGATTCAGCTAATAGGCAATTGCTCATTAGTGAGTAGCTAACAGAGGCTCATGATTCATTGAAAGCATGTCTACAACATTTCCCTTTTCTCTACACAAGCCCATCTCCTGTCTGCAGATCTCACCAGCGCACAACTGCATCCAGGAATTTGTTCTCACCAATACTCTCTTTGTGTTCTGGATCTACACTATGCGCGCCATTCGAAGTTGGTGCCAAGTTTCATATGCCAGTGCTCCATCAGTATTATACCATCTCTTTGTTAACTATGCCAATTGCAGTAATTGCTGAGAACACCCGACCTGGGAATTGAACCAGCGACCCCAATTAAACCAGCCAGCATGCTTACCATTTGGCTAACAGGCAATTGCCCGTCAGCGAGTGGCTCATATGGTTCACTGATCGGATACAGCAATCCAGGATTTAGAGAACCAGTTTCATCCACTAAGTAACAGGCCCGTAATTTAGTGACTGCCTGGTTTTCTAAATCCGGGACCGCTATATCTGACCAGTGCGGAATAATTCAACTGAACTCTGAAGCACGTCTACAAGTACCGTTGGAGGTCCTAAAGTCGTGAGTGCCCTAAAGTTGTGAACGATCTTATTTCCGCTTCGGCGCGGTTCCGCGACATCTAGCGATGAAGTTTCCAGCGTTCGTCTGCTTATGAACATTAAACGAATACCCGGACTTGTTGATATTCACAATATGAAAATAAACAGTGAGTGGATGGCTTCTTTTTACAAATGTATCTTAAAACAGCGCATTTCACTAATTCACTTTTTCGTGCATTTTCAGAATATATTTTGGAAACTAAACATCGTTCATATTTGTTGTAGCACACCTTCCAGGGGTGGCTTGAACAGTGCATCAAAATGTCCCAGGGTCGATCAAGTTTCGTAAGGCCAAAGCAATGAAATACAGAGAGATAACTTATGCTGGGTTCTTAGCGTTTTACGTAAACAGTCTCATTGAAAATGTCTGTGCACATCGAAGTTGTTTGCAAAACACATAATTTATTTTAATTGAAACTGAATTAATAAACAATGCAATGTGTTTTTGTGTCGTCTAGAGTAACTGTAAGCACTGTAGTTGATTTGCGTGGTCTTACTTCGTGCATTTCCGTCTAAACGAAACAGTCACGACTTTAGGGCCTCATTCAAAATGGCCGGCGATATCAGCGACCGATTCAAAACTCTGTTTACGGAGACAAACACGTATATTTGTGAAGGCTAATATATTCCATGACATCACATGAGCAGTTGCTAACGGACATTGGGTAGTATGACAGCTGCTTTTTATGCTTATTCACGACTTTAGCTAAGTAAGGTCACCAGTGTCTACAATTAGGGAGGACAACGTTTTTCAAAAATTTTAGAAAATGTGCATGTAATATACATCATTAGAAAGCTCTCTACGAGACTAAAAGAACGGTGCAAAAAATTTTTAAATCGGACTTACGGTTCCGGAGAAAATGGTGTTTTTGTGTCAAATTTTTTGGTAAAAATTCTGTCAAATCAAATTTGTGAGTTTGAAATATCATAGTTACAAATCTACATAACCTAGACAGACATGTTATACATCATTTCAAAGAAAATTTTATGATGAATAATTTGCAAAAAAGAACATTCCGATTGGACATTCCTGTGCGAAGATGTGGACCTTAAAGTCAACAAAGTCGACGAAGAAAAGTCAGTACGTACAATTTTGTCGTTTCAAATTGGCATAAGATAACAATTACTCAAGAAAAAAAAAGCTAGTATCATTTCAAGATTTTTCATCAAGGAAGTTGAAATCTGATAATTGGTTTGGGCAAATTATTGATATTATTTTGTGACCTTTTTGTTGACATGCAGTTTGCGACTTACTTAACTTTGTCAAAATGCATTACTTTAAAAAATTAAAGATAAACAACATCATTTCAAATATGTATTGATGAAAAGTGTGATAAACAAAAATTTTAATACAAGCTTCATACAGTAAATAGAAATTAAACATTCTTTCCACAACAATGTA
>NMRA01000545.1:252502-288459 GCA_002633005.1 Phoronis australis
ACTTTTTGGGTCTCTTTTACATTAACTTTTCATCAGGAAAAGTTGAAATGCTTTAGTTTGGGAACCAAAAATTCGCCGCGATTCGAAGGAGCACCCCTAGCGGCAGTACCCGGAACTACGAAGTGAGTCAGAAATACGCCCGATTGACAGAAATCGACGAAGGGCCCGTTTGCAACAAGTGTTTGAAATAGTTCATTGATGAACCCTTTAGTGCGTAATACGATTCATTATGTGCGCAAATTAGGAAATGTACCAATTAATTCAGGTCAAAGTTGAAGGTCGCGGGAACCGGCAACTTTTTCAACTTTTAAGTCTACGAAAGTGAAAAATACTTACGTAATAACGTGCGCAAGGGTTTCTTCTACAAGTTCACGAAGTTTCACGCCAAAATTCGAGAGTTTAGTCTTCTCCTGAGTTGAAAACCAAATACCAGTTGTTTTTACCGGCGACCATTTTGCCTTGAAATGTCGGTCACGTCGCTGCAAAAAACTCGTGCAAAGTATTATTAAACGGATTTTGCGACGAAAAAAGACTAACATTTAAGTAAAATAACATCTTATTTCATACTTTGAAGTAATTTGTATTCATATTTATTGCATTTTTGAGTGATTTTTTGTCGATTGTAATGTGCAAATTTTACACGGTGACAGATACGCGAAGCGATTTGGTGACGTATGTTGTCCTCGCTACTACAATGACCAATGTCAATGTTACTAGTATCATTTATAAACAATACATTATCATTTGAAACCAACCTAATGATATAAATTTACATGTGATTTTACAACATCAAGACAATTACAAGAGAAAGGCAAAAGAAAGCCAAAACTTGTCAAAAGCTGCCAGCCCGAAGCCAAAAATGGCAAAAACCAATCAGAAACCTGTCTTAGTTAAAAACACAAGTTGAAATTGAAACTAGTTTTTAACAATTTACGATAAAAAATTTCACATATACCTCTGGGGGCAATGAATCTTGGGTTACTTCGATCGTCATTTGTTACAGACAAACGAAAAACATTACAATTCGTCTCCAACAAGAAAAGGTAACCTGTCAAGCACAAAATGGTTGTTTTCAAACAAGAGTTTAACGAGGAAGTGAATAATATATGTGGCCACACACCAACTGCATGTCGATATTGTATTCAAAATATAATAAATTGAACAACTAAAACGCAAATGATTGGATTGTTAACCTGTTTTCACTAAATTTAAACATTTGTAGATCAAAACGCAAAACTTTTATTTCAATTTTCGACCGTGGCTTTGTTTAGTAGAGACAGGTTGCTTGTGAAATAGTTTCGTAATTTTTAAGCGACAATGCACTCATTTATTTATTGTCAATAATTGTTATACGATAATCACATATTCGATATTTACTTTAATTTGGTTTCAAAAAGCATGAAACTGGTCAATATTTGTGCAAAATTCACGGTACATTATACGAAACAATCAGGTAAAGCTGTACAGTTTGTGATAGCAGTGAAAATTATACTGTTGTTTGACGTTGTTGTTGCAGTGTTGTGTCGTTCCTTTTCACCAAATATACGAACCAAGCCGAAATGGGATGTGATGGTGGTACAATTCCAACAAGAGACGAACTTGTGAGGGTAAAGAAAAAGCCAGAACAGGTAAACTATTAAGAGATTGTAATTACAACGTTTTGTGAGTAGTCTACTACAGTCAAGTGACCTAATTATCGGACGTTTTGGCACATTTTGCATTATATTTAATTGAAAATATTACGGATTGTTGTAAATTCTTTGCTGAAATAAAGATTCACTTTCACGGAATTGTTCTGTTACTATATCTTGTCACTGAAAGCCACATTTATGTTCCGACTGATCTTCAAAAAACACAACAACCAAACCTTCGGAGAACCTAAATATCGGACACCATGTTTCTCCATACTCCACACCGCGGAAAACTGACTAACCACGTAATGGCCGCGGGCACCTTGTCGCCAAATTTCTGCTCGAGTGTTTTGACATATATGCTGCTAGAACCCAGGTCCATTCGCAACAAAATTATCTATGAAATGAAATCTGATGACGGCGCCAAGTCGTTTCGATTAATTTGTGCAGACGACTAAAGCACGCGCAAACTCACTGCAGTTTTTAGTATCACTTAGGCTTCTTGATATGACACCCGCACGTGCGCGGTCGGGGTTTGACTTGAGTTTAAAAACAAATGAAAAAATGGAACAGTGACATATTGTCAGTTCAATGAGATGGTTTCATTGTGGAAAAAGATTTTATTTTCAACTTTTATAACCGATTTATGCGATCGTCCATTTTAGGCCGACTTGGGGGTCTAAATTGCACCCTCTCTCGGTGAAATCAAAACGAGGCAACGCTGTAAAAAAACGAGACGGTGCCGGACATTGAATGCATTACAACGGAACAAAAATTGGTGTCATTTAATTCTCAGATTATGCTTCAAGTAAGATTCTATGAAATGTCCGATATTTAGGTTCCGTCCGATGATTAGGTACACTATGTGTACTCTTTTGCCAATGACCATCGCCTCTGACACTCTGCTGGCCCGAACCAGAATCGATGCAGCTTCCATACGCCGGAAGCTATACGGCGAATTATGCCTCGCACCGACTAAAACATCAAAGCCACATTGGTATAAATACCTTTTGCGCATAGAGGAACACCTTAGGTGTTGTCGATGTGTTTAATTCCTTCCAACTCGAACAAATACTTCCGTTATCTGGTTATCAAACTTTTACTTCGAGCAGTCCCTATTTCACTTCCCAAAATCGTAAACTCAACATTTTCACTCGGCGCACGCCAAGAGATATGACCTTATGCTTTTAAACAGGCCGAAGGTCAGAAGTTGCGGTCCTACCGGCGAACTTTGAAAGTTGAAGTTCCCTCCCTTTGCGTACATGCTGCCAGGAACCAGCCGTGCACATGCCGTGTTGTCAAAGTCACATTGTTATGTCGTGGGGATACATCTAGCAGTCTAGGCAACACGTAGCCCCTCGGTTGGCCGGTTAAGGGCTACAGTCCTTCCCATCGCTTTCTGTGCGAATTTCGTCACAGCCTTCTACTGGTGTTTTTTGGTTTATTTTAGCTTATATCACAACCATCAACTGGAGTTCTTGGTTTATTTCAACTTATATCACAGCCATCAACTGGTGTTCTTGTTTTATTTTTGCGTCAGTTTTTAAAGTTGTAGAGCAGCTAGTTCTCATAGCCAACAGAAATTTGGTTGAGTGATTCTTGGTTTAGTGACCACATTTTTTTTTCAGAATATTATCTGGCTAAGGGTGATTACAGTATGTCAACATATGTCATTGTGTAACAAGGAAGATCCATAAAAGCTAAGCCCATGGAACATGAACCTTCATTTTGGAAATATTATTTTTCATTTTGCGCGTTCGTCCTGGACATAGTTATTGAACATGACATTTTTGTAAAATGTTGACTTCTTATACATATCAATATTGGCTTGTTTTCAGAAAGACAAGGACTCTGTGAGGGCCACTAAGTGGCAGCACTGTGCAATCAGCCAAGAGAAGTTGAGAGAACCCATTGTAGCATGTGAGCTGGGAAAGTAAGTATTTGATGAATCAGGTTAGTTTTTGTTCTGGCTATGTCTGTGTGAAGGGCCTTCTTTCATGCAAGGGGAAAGTTGCCTGTGCCTTTTTAGAAGGAGACATTTCAGGGAGAAGGGAAAATTCTACCTCCCAATCAATATCACCTCCATCCTGTTGCAAGCCCTCACAGCCTCTGCCTCAAGTAACCATTGTGCTCTTTCAAATTGTCACCTGTGTGAGTTACAAGTGTTTCAAACCTCGAGGGTAATTTTCAATCACTTGAGGGGACTTTTTTGACATCATGAGGGAAATTTTGCGTGATTTTTCAATATTTTTCAGAGGGAAATGGGTCCGATATTCGAGAGATTGAGGGCCATGGTGTGTGCATGTGCATGCGTGTGCATGAGCATATTTTGCTATCATCTGTTCTGCGTCCATCTGTCTTTAATCTGTCTGGCTTTTGCTGTGCAGGTGTAAGGTCTTTGTGAAATTTAAAAGATGCATTCCTATGTATGTGATGACACATGAGGAGGATGACTTTCTGACTAATTCAACTGATGCTGTGGCAATTTTAGTTGGCCTGTGAAAACGATCTGCACTATGTAATGATTTTTTCAATAAGAAGATTGCCCCTAATAGTTATTTCATGTCTGCCATTGCGCACCGTAGATACAATTTTAAGTTTTCTAAATGTTGCTCATTCTAGTTGAAATTTTAAAATATTGTCAAAACTTGAGCACCATTTCAATGCTTTGGTGTATGTCAATGGTCTGCTCGCTGTTTTTCAGTTTAATATTTGAAATATTTTAGTGTCTGGATCATTTTGAAAATACCGTAATTTGAATCTTCTATGGAATATTTAAAGACCCACACAGGTCCAAGTAGGTCAAACTTGGTCAAACTATTATGAATCAGGTTAGCAGATATGAATCTTCACATTGGAGCCACGATTGCAATTCCATTCAGTCCCTGCTTATTAAATAAAACAAGGGTTCTGTCCCAAACATGAACAAAAAGAATGGTTTTCGAAGATGTTGCTGCATGGTGCATGGTGAAGACAGGTCCGAGGCTGTTAGAGATTGGGATCGTGATTTGGATGTAAACAGGTTCAGACAAAAGGAGTTTTCAGTTGTTAGTTATTGAGATACCTGTATCCACAAAATATTCTTTCAGACTTGCTGGTGTACAGACTCTAATAAAGATTGTGCTGTGTTATGCAATAGCTCCATGGTGGACGAGTGAGTCACATACTTTATGATTTCAGGTTGTACAACAAGGAGTCTGTCTTGGAACTGTTATTGGATCGTAGTCAGTTTGAGCACTCACAGAACTTTAGACACCTTAGAGGACTCAAGGTAAGCCTGGTGCATGTCAGTCAATTCCAAAGGGAAGGACAAGGATAGTGATATATTATTACTCAGTAGTTGATTCAGGGGCTCAGGTGGTTGGTTTCAATATTCTCAGTCAGTGTATATTTGTCCTCCAAGAAAGTAGAGGTAGTAATTCGGAAAGTTAGTACACATTTCAAAGAAGTCATTTTTCACCTCTAAATGCATTCAGCTCGACTTATCATCCTGGAATTGGAAATGGTTGTGAATTTTGTTACTTTTGTAATACTGATAAGAGCTTACTACATGCTGGACTTGAACAAGTCTTGGAAGGAACTTTCTTACAGTATTCAGATATACAAAACAAGTTTTAAAACTTCTTCAGTTACTAAGCCAATACTAATAGTGTCTTGAAAGTTGAAGGCATGATTTATTGAAGATGTTGTCGCCACTCAGCTCTATTTTGGCCTAAGCTTTTATCGCCACGACATGTTTTCTGGACATAGGTAACTGTATTATCAGAATTTTACTGGCTCCTTGGCTTCATCTTTTGTTTACTTATTGAAGTCATAATGAATATTTTATTTAATCTTATTTTAGCTACAAGCTTCATTAAATATCCTTATAGTACAGGTGTATGCGCCTTTCATTAACAGGATGTCAAGGAGCTGAAACTGACAGACAACCCTGCGTATGAGGAGAGGGACAATGATAAGGGTGATGGCTACACAGACAGACTGACCTCACCCTACATCTGTCCTGTGGTTGGCATTGAGATGAATGGCAAATACAGGTGTGATATTTAGAGATGAAGGAGCTGGATTGTTGTTTTAGTCCACTGCAGTATCATTGCAAAATTTTGATGCAGATAAGTTGGGATAATGTTTGCAGTTACTTAATTAACGATGAAAAATAAATTGGATTCCATTTCTCGTCTGCGATTTCTCCATCCATCCTCACCTGGCCAACATTGCTGAAAGAATGAAAAATTCCTTAATAATTAATGACTCATTGGCTCATGTAATAAAGATACAGAGAAAAGGAATTTCCTGTGTGGTCAAGTCCTCCCAGTGACGACTCACCAAGCAATGATTTTTGTCAAAATTTGAGAGTGTACCACTCACCTGCACTCATCTCTCACCTAGTGATGGCCAGACTGAAGCATGCAACATCCAACATAGAGGTTTCTGCAAATAGACCAAACAATGAATAACATGATTCTAGAAGTTCATTGGTTAAAAGTTGTTTCCAGGAAGCCTTAAAATAGCTTAGGATATTCATAGTTAAGTGTTTTGAGATAGAATGTTTATAACTATTTTGTTTCAGTGTATGTTACACGTAATAACTGAATTCTTGTGATGACATGCAACATTCTTACTTATCTAATGAATACAGTTTTATCTTTTATGACACCCATATACGTGTACCTGTTATTATGCTCTGTGTTTTTCATTCTACTGTAGGTTTTGCTTCGTCTGGACGTGTGGCTGTGTGTTCAGTGAGCGGGCTTTGAAAGAGGTCAAGTCAGATATCTGCCACAAGGTACATACTTACATTTTGTTCTGTAATTTTGTTATCTGCCCACACATATGTATGTGTGTACATACTGCCATCATCTCTTAGAACATCTAGCCTCTACCACTCTGTCTATGAAACTTTCTTTTAGAATGATAATGAAATTTGGTCAATGAGTTTGTTTCACAAATAGCTTGTATGGTGTCAATTTTGGGTCAAATCCAACTAATACTATGTCACCAAAGTTTCTTTTCTTGCGGGAATGTTTGGAATAGTAATTGTTCTTATTTTTAAATTGGTCATCTAGTTCTGTCATAAAAGTGGAATAGTAATTGTTCTTATTTTTAAATTGGTCATCTAGTTCTGTCATAAAAGTGGAATAGTAATTGTTCTTATTTTTAAATTGGTCATCTAGTTCTGTCATAAAAGTGAGCAGCTAAAAAAATACTGCACCACCGACTCGATTTTCCCAAAAAAATCAGACTAGGATCAACTAGGCTTTTTTGGTCAAATAAATGTGTTTGGCCTTGTGTGTACTCCCTAGGCTATACATAGAAATTTGTGCTGACTGAAATTTACAATGAGAATTTACTTATAATAATAATAATAATAATAATAACTTTATTTATGGAGGATAAAAAACATGTTAAGTGTAAAACTTATCTACCACATGGTCCTCAAAAGAAACTAATTTTCTCCCAGAGCCAACAAAATCTTTTGATCTTATAAATTCATCAACTGTCATCATTTTTACTTGTTTTCTCTCACAGTGTGGTAAAGCATATCAAAAGTCGGATGTTGTAATTCTAAATGGAACTGAGGAAGATGAGTCTGAAATGGAGGCTAAGATGGAGGCACGTCGTCTGCTCGCCAGACAACAGAAAAAGGCCAAGAAACATAAAGTGGAGACAGGTTAGTGGATTTAATGATAACCAGGAAGTGGTTCTGCAAAAGATTCTTGATTTTTGTCTCCATACCATGACAAAATCATCAGTATCTTCGAACAGAATTCTTAGACTTTGTAATCTTTGGTGTTTTTCAAAAGATATTTCCTTTCTACCTGTAGCCTGTTTTACAGTACATTACTGCCTTAAAGTTTATGTGTATCAGCTTGCCGATCTATTTCCATACTTATGGTTTAGTCACTTAACGACCATATAGGCTGTTGCCTTTAATAAAAATCCAGACGTTATTTCGATATAGAAATTCCCTGATTATGACATATCTGTCATACCTATTCTCTTTTTACAGTGAGTTGGATAAAATCTTTAATTTGTACTTTCTACTGTTGCCGTGCTTCACTCATTATGAAACTCAATCCTAGAATAAGTAAAAATGCATATCGGGAATAAATATCACCACGTATGAGTTGACCATATTTTCAGAGTGAAAAATAGACCCAATACTAACATAAGGACATGTATGATGTACTTCAAAATGAGGTTGTATTGTAAGCAGGGTTGAACAGTCGCAATGCAGTATAACTATCCTCATCAAAATACACGACAATGGCATCCTAAAATATCAGGTTTCAAATGGTTCAACGTTAATATTGAAAGACTTGCCATTTGCTGTTCAGGATTTTCAAATAAACAGATTGGCCATGCATAACTGCACAAGGGCGTTTGAAGGTAGAGTATTTACAGCATGGAGATGGGTATTGAGCTGAATGTGAGCCTTCAGCGCTATTCATGGATTTAGCTGTTGTATAATGATATACTAATATGTTGTGTTTAGTGACTGTATAACTATTTACTTGATGTAAATGAAGTAAACACTCCTGATGTTTTTTGTGTGATGCAACACAAGAGGATGAGTACCTGAATTCCTTTGTTCTGAATTTGTTCGTTTGTTTTCACCAGCCACTGAGTCGTCAACTTCTCCCGGAATACCTACAGAAGCGACATCTAGCAAGATGCCCAAACTACAACCACCAACTGCAAAAGGAAAATCCTTGACAAACGGGGTAGTAAATGGAGCCTCAGACAATAAGTCAAAGCTATCTAATGGCAAAGTGAATGGTGCAGTGTCAAAATGTAAAAGTATCCAAGAGGATCCAAGTGCCAGTAAAGTGTTTAAATCACTCTTTACTACCAGTGACAAGGCGAAAAACCAGCCGCAGGGAAATTGGGTCACTTTTAATCCACAGTATTTCTGAGCTGTAGCTATGGACTGCATGACAAAGTTTGGGTGTACATTCTATTTCTGACATGAACTCATGTGGATTACGAGTCAAGTTGTAAGCTTAGGGGCCTCTGTAATGTATTTCAACAAGATTTCAACTCATTGAGACTTCCCTGGTCGCATAATGGTAATTTTGTCCATGAAACGTTCAAATTTACAAGATTAGCGGAAGTTGCTCCACAAAATGAGAGGCAGTTAAACACATCAATCAGAGCCATGACTTTTACTAGCTAACCCTGTCAAAAAAAATTTTGTTTGAAGTTGGAGAACCTAGCTCATGTGTGGAAAGACATGGTAAGAAAAAAACAGGTGAATTTGGTTTGAGTCCAAGGGTTGTTTGGGAATTGGAGTGCCGTCAGGGGTGACCTCTATCTGCCTGGTTAGAAAGCTTGTTTATTACTGGAGATTTATGTACTATACAAATCACTGGTATGGTTGAATAAGTTATTACTCAAATGTTGTGTGAAGTCATTTGCTTCTTGTAAATAGTTAAGGCCAAAAATAGCATATTATAGTTCTTGTCTGTGCCCAGCTCATTTTAAAACCTGTACTTTCCTGTTTAGGGGTAAAATATGTCAGTTTACATCACTTAGCAAAGTTCTTTTTTCAAAAGCTACACAAACTGTAGGTAGTTTTTTATCAAAGTACCAACAATCGCCTCTTTTGTGACTTTAGTTAAGAACAAGTTTCCAAAGGCAAGTGGTGCAGTTTTCATTATCGCTCTCAAAAAACAGACCAGATCCAATTATGCCTTTTGGCCTAATGCGACTTAACATTAATTTTTTTAGTGAATATGTTTGTATTGAGAGAGTAAAAGATTTCTGATTCATCTCAGTCTTGTTTCATCTCTGAAATATCAAGTACAAGTAATTGTCTCTGTGTCATATCAACATCAAGGTTTACATTTTATGACTGTCACTGTTTACACCATTCAACTACTATTATTACCAGGTCTCTGCCTCTTGAGCCTACATGTAACTGTCTCAATATTTCTGCCACAACTGATCACGGCTGACACTGATTTTCGGACATGTTCGACTACTGTGGCGACTCCTAGTGGCATTTTTTGCGTCTACCGCTATATTTCCTTAACTCTAAGGATGATTTTGAAAATTGGTGTTTATGTTTCTACTGTGAAGAGGATGGGTGATGATGATTTTCGGACTACTGTAGCTCCTCCTAGTGGCAGTTATTTTACGTCTGGCTGTATCAGGCAAACGCTCTGCAGGATACATGTAAATTTGGCAAGTGTATTAACATGAAGTTTATTAATATGAAGTTGACATTGGCAACATTTGGACGGATCCGACTACTGCTGTGCCCCCTAGTGGCAATTTTAGTTTTTTCGTCTAGGGCTGTATGGTCTTTACCCTTTGCAAGATCTTTGTGAAATTTAGCAGATGTGTTCCTATGGAGATGGCAGTAGATGACCTGAGTTTCAGACCGATACAACTACAGCAGGGCTCCCTAGTGGCAATTTTATTTTTTTACGTTTGCTTGTGTAACTTCAGAGTTCCTTTATGGTTTTTCATGAAACTTGTTTCTAGTAGAGGACAGCACCTTCCTTTATGTGTTGGAATCTACGTATTCTGCACCAACTTGTAGCCATTTTCATTATTTTTAGTTTTTTTTTTTGTCGTCTGCTTCTGTATCTGCCAAACTGCGCACAGGAACATTATGAAAATTGGCAAATGTGATTCTACTGCTAAGAGTATGACTGACGTTGATTTTCAAAGGGGTTCAACTACTGTTCCCAGTGGGAGCTTTTTACGTTTGCCCTTTTTGGAGTTTTGACGGATTTTCATGAACTTTGGCAAATGTTTTGGAGAGGCGACACCTTCTCATTTTGGATGGGTTCAATATATTTCGTGCCATCTAATGGCCAGTTTTATGATACAAATAAACACCCCTAGAACATGCGCGCACCCAACCCAAAATATAGAGGGGCTCGAATTTTTCGGTATGCGGAATTTTTACTGACAAAAATCAACGAGGACTAAAAAAAGCGGGCCGTTATGTTCAGGCCTACGAATTGTGCAACCTCGCAGAATTCTTGTTTCGCTGAGGCGGACCTTTTTGCCCCCTCCCCTACCCCCCGGGTGCGCCCATGTAGAAGGAACACCATTTGCGGTACGGTCGTGGGCACGTTTCAATGCTCCGCGTTGCTTTTATTTAGAAAATATATGGTGACACTTTACTTCTCTGTAACAAAATTGTAGATATTGACCTGTATACAATTCAAACAAATTAAACCCGTGTTCCTTTTTGATTTAGACCACTTTCCCCTCCAAAATGTTGTCGTTGTTCCTAACTCCGCTTGTTTCTAGATTCCGAAAAACTGAGAGTTACTGCTCGAGGCCATGCTCGGTGTCTAAAATAAAATCGCCGTGAACATTTGCGTATGTTTCTTCAATAGCCTATGCTAACACAATAATCATTGTACCTTTGATTGTTGGTTTGTATCAAAAGGTTCGTTCAGCGGTTGTGCGAAATAGAAGCCAAATGCTTATAAAGCACATGTTGCTAGTTGTGTTAAAAATTAAAAGCATGGCCATCTCTTCGCGGTACTGTTTCGCGCAGATTTTATGTCACACAAAGTCTTTGTGTAAATTTGCGTCGGTGCCCACGGCAGTGTTTCCACTACATTTTTCAGTTCCATAATTTCAAACGACACATTTAGTTCGTTTTATTGTGCTTTTCTTGAGATAGTGCCTGGCTAACATGGCTTGAAAGGTCTGAAATAATGCAATTAACTTTTTAAGAGAACACAGCATCTCGGACTGCAGCGCGTGATGCCCATTATGACGTAAACACACTCTGAAGTTACACAAGCAAAGGTAAAAAAAAAAAATTGCCACTAGGGAGCATAATGATCAATCAAAAATCGTGATTTCCGTGAAGTCAGTTGACATTTGTGTAAAACGACGCATATCAGTCTTACAGAGGACCGACTATTTGGTCACCATCCCAGGATAAAGCGTCGCGGTCACGCACTTTTGAAATGCCATTGTCTAAAGTTTGGATGATATTTAAGAGAAATCGTTCATGCCATTTCGGTGCAACCTTTTTCTTGATAAAGGTGGTAGTCGGGCGCTTAACTTTTACTGGCACACGTAAAAACGGGTGTGCGTGACTGCTATTTCAAGTGCTTTTCGGTGTCTCATTTTTAACGATCATTTTTAACACAATGTTCGGTGTGATGATGAAAAAGGTCAGTTACTCCTGTGAATGAGTTTCCCTGCAACTTGCCTGTCTGAGACGGCTTTGCAATGAATGTACCTGATGGAATATTGTTCAGCTCGCGGACATTTGCTCTTTTACCGATTATTTCTCACCGGGTTGTGAGCGTTCTTGCTCAGCTTTTGAGGGAGCAATAACCACATAGCTGATTGTGTAGCTAAATGTCTAGACTGTTGTGAAATCTGATGCCGCTTCTTCCACTAAGTTATCATTAAAGGACTTAACACGAGTCGTGCTGCTTATCTGGTGGAGAGCGAAGGACATCAGCAACCCGGGATATCACGAGTGTGGGGACAAGTTGATATAGTACGCTTGTCGAGTTTTTCGTGGAAACCAGACGTAGAGAGCCTAAATACTTGACGGCAGTGTGCGTTGAAACTGTTTTGTTGGTCGGAGGAACCAGTGAATCAATTAAAGCAAATACCATGTACGTGCTTTCCAACACTACACGGGCCTGCGTGTAAGTGTTTGTGTTTCCGTCAGTCGATGACTTAGCAGAGAAAACAATAAATTCATTTTTAAGCTCAACGACGATTGGATACAAGACCTTATGTTTTAAAAGACGGTACGGCGGAGAAATCTATGAGTCAAGAGGAGAACCCAAGTTGTCTTTTGGACGAGTTGAATTTTGTAAAATACGATGCCTCCTGGAAGTATTTACACGACAAGAAACCTTCTGATAAACGAGACTGGGGTTGTTCAAAACGCTACTCATAACATCAGTGGATTAGTCGTCGCGACCACTGCGAAACCTGCGGACCACACCATAATGGCATTTGATCACATCTATTTTATGGTGGTGTTCATTGCATTTTACACGTGTATAATATTTTCGTGTATGGTCGGGATCAGGAAGCGAAACAGAGAGGAAATGTCGCAAAGGAACTGGTTCAAAGATTTTTTCTTTAAAGATTCAAGACCATACTATGAAGAGGAATAGACATCAGAACTGAATTGAGAAAATATTTGTCGAATTCGTTTTTTACGTTGGTTGGTATGCCGGTAGTTTCCGAGCACAGGTTACGACAGCTGATATGAAATCCTGTTGTCTGCTCAACATTGCCCACTAGGCAGACTAATCATCATTCCAAAGTTGGTTTTCACCTCGTAATGCTTGATCACTGGGATTTTTCTTTCCGAAGAGATTTCTTTTTCTTTAATTGTTTTTTAACTGAGATGCCCTTGAAATATTATATTTTTATCCATTGTTTGCATTCTGTCTTAAATGAAAAAAAATTACGAAAAGAAAATATTTGCCACATGAATGGTTTAATATTTTTACTATAACTTGCTTTTGGACTTTTCCTTTTAGGACTCACGAGTTGCATTGATAAGTAAGTTGCCATTGTATGTGTTATAAGTCATAATGGACTTCTTTTTTCGTTTCGTCATGTAATGTAATAATCATATTTTGAATGCATGTTATGATTCTGAAATGGCACTTGCTCGGAACGCAGCTCAGCTAGCGCCTGCAAAAGCACAGAACATGGATCGGTTCTGTAAGTGAAGTTTACTAGGCGCATGTGCAAGAGCAATTTTTTGAAAAAAGTTGTTTTGGGAAGTGGCAGGTGGGTCTAAATACGTCTACACGCAACATAAAAGAGAAATGCTGCAATAGCCGTATCACATTGCAAATTACGTCAACTGTCGGCAGTAAGCTAAATATAAATACTAAAACCATAAGTGCTAGACAGATTGATAAGTCATAATCCTATTTCGATGGATTAGGTGACTTTTAAGTTAACGAATTTTGTACACACAGGTTGGAAGTGACTCGTTTGATATGCATGCTGACGCGGGTAAAATTCAAGCGCATTAAAAATAATTTCAAAACTTCTATTTAGTCCTTTTTCTAGACGATACCGATTTTCAGATGACTTTTGTTACTGAATCGCCTGGCATAGTCATTTGCTCGAAGTCACTACCCAAGTGCCAATTTTCTACTACGCTTAATGAACTGATTAATGTAAACACACGACACAAAACTATTGACAACAAATAAAAACTCATCGCTGCGTTTTGGTCAATTTTATTGTATTTCTTCCGCGAAAGAAGGATTCCAGTACGTTATCTTTTCACGAGGAATTCCAATTTCAGAAACCAAATATTTTAAAAATTGCCATTTTGTGTTCTTGACATTTCAGTTAATTTAGGCAGTATTTTTATTGCTGTAAAGACGTCGCTAATGCGATAATTGACCTGTACAACACATTAGGAGCTTAGATCACTGAACTTTCGTGATGTCAAAGACCGACGGCGACACCGATTTTCCGGTTGATGTAGAGAAAGATCGTCCTGCAACTACACGATAACATGATGGCCAGGTTTCCTAATGTCTGTCGTCAAAAGATTCGCTCCAAAATCCACACCGTTTAACAGCGCCGAAATGTTCGGCAACCGCCACTATTTATTCGGACGAATACTGAAAACAGTGCCAATTAAGTCGGTATATACCAGTGCGCCGGTTTTGGGGGCCGGGATAATACAACTATAGCACTTAGGTGAATTAAGAGGGAAGGGGGGGGGGNGGGGGGGTCCAGTAGGCGCGGACATGACCACAAAATGCAGTCGCCTTGAGATGTGGCTGTTCTTTTTTGCTGGATATCAGACTCAAGTTGGCTTCTCATGGCGTCAATGTTTGGTTAAGCAATTTACCACGAACTGTCAGTTAAGTGAAGCCAGCAGAGACCATTCAGAACACGTTGAGATCAGTTCTATAGCGGCAAATGTTCTGAATCAAACGTTACAGAATGCAATGGACAGCTTTATAGCCGTTTTCATTAGATCACTTTGCCATTTTGTTACTGCTCTACTGGAGGCAAAAGTTTATTCCTCAAATAAAGAGTTGTGACACCTTTGCAAAATCGTATCATTTCATCCCCAAATGCAGACTGAAGGTTGTCCCTTCTCCATGACTTGGACTGCGCAAGTCTCTAAAGAAAGACGGCAAACGCGGTTTGTTCTATAGTGGAATGGGCGCGTGACCACAGCGTAATAACGAGCTGGAGGTATTCACGAATTAGATAACTTATAGCCTGAAACGGAATGTTTAGCCTACTGCCAGCTAATATTTTTCAATTCTTTCTAATTTCACATATGAGGCAATAGGGGTGGAAGGCATTAAAACACTTAATGGTATTTTGCTCAACCCTGAACCGAGTTTGGGACTGGGACTTACACCTGGTTGTGGCTTTGCGGGAGGTTCGAGTTAACCAAAACTATTGCCGTTCGCAAGATCTTTTTTAGTCACACCGCTTACTTCTAAGGCATCCATGCCTAAATGTAAAACGCCTCGATTTTATATAGTCGTGATGGCTGCGAGTGAATGTTTTGAAATCAATTTCCGATTAAATGCAATTCAGGTGACGAGGAGCAGGGGCGCGGGGGCACAGGAATAAACAGAATTTCAGCAGATGCGCGGACCTTCTGACTAAAAAAAAGTTAACAGGGTTTGTTATTCACCCCCATCCCCCGAGCCCTCCCTGGTTGAGCCAATGTGCTAGTCAACGATTCGCACCCGAACTGCCAAATGGTATCGGGTAGAATTTTGAATGTTAGGGGGTCCATGGCCCTCTTGGCCCTCCCTAAAATCCGTCACTGAGGAGACAAACTAACTGCTCGGATGCAAGGACCCCTTTGCGGATGCTAGCTGATTTGTCTGGCTACATTAGGATTTTCTCTTGTGAAGCTACTAACATTTTCGCCTCTCACGTAAACGGAACATTAGATGAGCGGAGGGTGATTTCCACCAATTCTGAATGGGCAATAGTATTTGAAATTCAAACAGTAATTTAATACTGTGATATTTTGTATTAAACTATTGGTTTAAAATTATAATAATTTCCTCCGAAATATCACATTTAAAGCAAATCAGACCACAAAAAACTTTCTTAAATGGAAACTTTGACTTACTGATCAAATCACGAAAAACAGAATTTAATGATAAAATCTAATGTCAAAACAAAAAGTTTGAGGTAACAAAAGAGTGAGTACTGATCTGTTAGATGTCTGTAGAAGCACAATACATTTTACTGAGGAGTTTGAAAGGTTTCCTTAAAATTGACGTGACTAATTAAATCATTCTCTTTCAATAACTGACATTTTAAGATAAAATAATTAGTTCACAATGCATTCTATTGACTCATTCCCATCAAAAAGGAATACACACCTCCAGCACGTTTATTACAAATCACCAACACTGCTCTACATGATATCATTTATACATTATACACATCAGATACATACAGAAAAGTGCTTGTTGTGCAATCCTTTCTAGAAGCCTATCGAAATTTTACAGTAAAACTCTAAGTCAGACATGCATAAATCTTATTTCCATTTAACTTGGACAAAGTTCCACAGTATGGTTGTTCAAGTTTGTGCACATGGCGCTTTACATAATACAGATTTCCTCTTACTTGGATCCGACTTGTCCAAGTTTAACTGTACTTGCAAAACTTCATTCAGACCATCATCAGATGATGCCAATTTTTAACCGGCATGCGTGTTATTTCAAGAAATTATTGGAGTCAATAACCACATTTAACTGTTATAACCCTTGGCTTGTGAAAAGTAGGTCTAGCTTTCCAAGTAATCTGGGTTTTAAATTTGCATTTCACAAGACAAGTCCGAGGCTGCCAGCCTTCCTTTGTATATTAAGGCTGACTGCCCTACACACGTCCACACAAGACCTTGTTATGTGGATGAAGTCGACCTTCCATTAACTTTAAGGTGAGCAGCTCCCACAGCACTTGACACACTGGTATAGCCATTTTTCTCCAATAACTCTGATAACTCTCGCTTGATCTTATTGGCCAATGGTGGCCCTTCATATACAATGCTCGAGTACAGTTCAACCAACGAAGCTCCAGCCTCTATTTTATCCAGGGCATCCTGGCCGCAAGCCACACCCCCGACACCGATGATGGGCAGCCGACCTTGTGTCAACCTGTACATGTCCTTGACACATTCAGTGGACATATGCTTGAGTGGTTGACCACTGAGCCCACCCATCTCCGACTGGTAGTGACTCCTTAAGCTCTCTGGCCGTGATACAGTTGTGTTGGACACAATCAAGCCATCAACTCCACTCCCTGGTCTAGCCACAACAGCAGCTATGTCTATTTTATCTTGTTGAGTAAGATCCGGAGCTACCTTGACAAGAATAGGTGGCTTTTTAGCAACACTGAGATTGTCACGCTCCTGCACGACCTTTTCTACTAACTCCTGTAGTTGTTGTCTACCCTGTAGGTCACGTAGACCTGGTGTGTTCGGACTTGACACATTGATGACAAGGTAATCGGCAACATCACCAAACTTGCGTACACCACGTACATAGTCGTCAACGGAACTGGGAGATGTCTTGTTCTTCCCAAGGTTTACACCCAGAACCCCAGAACCTAAAGAGGAGCCATCTCCTGCTGATGTCGGTTCCTTCTGTCGCGCCTTTAATCGCGCATACACAACATCATGTCCATGACTATTGAAGCCAAACCTGTTTATAACAGCATTATCTTCAAATAATCTGAACAGCCTTGGCTTGGGGTTCCCTTGCTGTGGCTCTGGTGTGATGCTGCCAACTTCTACAAACCCAAATCCCATTTGCAGTAGTCCATCAACTGCCTCCCCGTGTTTGTCAAACCCAGCGGCCATACCAACAGGGTTCTTGAATTTCATCCCCAAAACTTCGGTTTGAAGAGATGGATGGTCTGTATTCTTTATGCGCGGTATAAGCCCGTATTTACAAACTTTAACAGCCAAATTATGGGCCGTCTCTGGTGAGAAGATTCGCAGGGACGGCATTACGTAATCCTTATAGAAAGACTCGTTTCCAGTCCACGCAGCATGTGCAGCAAACATGAGCGTGCCCGAGGAAATTACTATGAATCCTTGCTTCCACTTCTCCCAATTGGACATGGAAGGCTTCACAACTCTGCTCATTCTTATTTAGTTAGAACTGTCCTCTGAACTCACAGTCATTCACGCTTCACTCTTAGACTTACATAAACACGGGTTACTGTTCTTGAATAACCTGTGTTATTTTAGGCGTGATTTCCGTTTCCGTTCGCACTTGCGTAAATGGCGTCAAAATAAATTTCGCCATCTTTCTGGCTTCTCAAAAACGAGTTGTGATTTTCCTCCAAAATGGAGTCATTTGCAGACAACTTTTGGGTAAGTTTGGTTGCATGCGTCTGAGGACTTAAAGTGAAGATTGAAATCTGTCGCCTAGTTGGGAATTAGGTTGTTGCATTCAAAAGTTTTGGTCGTTTTTATGCCTGGCATTTGACCACTGACACTGATTCACTCGCGCCTGCGTTTGCGGCCGACAAAACGTCACCCAAACGTGCTAGACTAGAGTCACACCGCTGACGGACGTGAACCAGGAGGGCATGGAGTAGGGTGTACGCAGTTACTTGAGTGATCCAGGATTCAGGAATAGTAAAATAAGGGTTATTTGCCTATTGGAGTATTGGTGGCACTGGTCAGATGCGGTCCCTGATTTAGAGAACCAGGCAGTCACTAAATAACGGGCCCGTTACTTAGTGGAGGAAACTGGTTCTCTAAATCAGGACCCCTATATCCGACCAGTGCCGTATTGGTCATGATGGTAGTTTTATCAGTCCAGCAAAAGCCTGACCGTATTCACTCATTCCAAATCCCCCCGGCCTTATCGTTAACCAATACTCAACTCAAACAGAGCTGAAGGGCTGTTGAAATTTTTTCACAAATCTGTGAAATGGTCATAAACCAGAAGAATGGAGGTGATAATAGCCTTAGGCTAGTTTTCCCCGTTTCTAAAGCTGACAATAAACATTTTATCTATCATCATATATCTTTATCTAAAATACCTGCTGAGTGTGCTGGTACTTACCAAATTCAATTCTCTTAGGGCATTTATATTTGGGGAACTGTAAACAGTTTCAGGTGTCGACGCTAAGAAAATCGACATTTTGTGGCCTAGCCAAAATCCCAGGTGGCATTTTCAAAATCTAGCTCACATTCATCTGTGCCAGGTCGCAAAATTTTCCCACCATTTATACGCGCCAAAATTTATTTTTTTTGGATGATCAAGAAAATGTTTAGATTATGATTTTACCTATGTTTAAATACTCACAAAATCCAGGTCGCAAAATTGAGGTCTTACCGGTACATGCAAGTATGTAAAACAATAAAGTAGTAAAACAATGATTAAGTACATGTAACAAAGAAACAATGGCGAAAGATGAAAATTTGACTAAGAGAGATGAAATTAAATAAATGGATGATAGTAAATAGTGAGAGTATTTACAGTAATGAAAAATAACATAATTAAGACAGAAAATGTGTAAGAATGGGTAAGTAAATTACAGCCACTTCTAAGGGTTGGTTTATCGACTACACTTATTGTTAGTCAGAAAATGTGTAAGAATGGGTAAGTAAATTACAGCCACTTCTAAGGGTTGGTTTATCGACTACACTTATTGTTAGTCAGAAAATGTGTAAGAATGGGTAAGTAAATTACAGCCACTTCTAAGGGTTGGTTTATTGACTACACTTATTATTAGACAGACACGCTTCATCCAGTGCTCAGTGTAGCCAGAAACTTTTAAAAATTTGCATCATGCCATGGCTAAGTGATCAAAGTCGGATCGCTATTTATTACCTTCCGAGCATATAGAGTCATCTTTGGAAGTTGTCAATGTGTTGAAGAATCAGGTGTCACCATGGAACAGGCATACCTCCAGGGTGAAGGTCACAGCAAAACCCCAGCATCCTGGAATTTGCCCTCAACTAGACTTATCGTTTCATGGAACTCGAAGAAATACTCTGAAGACTGCATTTTTATCTGATAGTTCCCATCAATCGCTTAAGTATTGGACAACCTGGATTGGTCATCCCCGACATTCTACATTGAAAATAGGTGTCAAAATTTTGTCATGTTTTAAGGTGTTCACCATCCTTTCCAGATTTAGTTGCTTTTTTTCTGTCACAGGTCTGTTCTGGCAAAATGGTAATTAAAAGCCCATTTCAGATAAGCCATGTTTTCACCCGAAAAGTTGCCCGACACATCGGCTAAAAAGTTGTGTGACTTTTCTCTGAACATTGCATTTGTACGAGCATCAGATCAGCCGACACCGGACTTGAAAAACAGCAAATTACAACTGATTTCACTCCAAAGTCAAAGCAAGCTGCACAGGGCACCACATTGTCATTTGTAGAGTTAAGTTAGTCAGGATAACTGGACAGCAATATTGGTTGTCATTGATTTGCAATGGCTTCTCAATAACAAGGTTCTTCGATCTCTGTTTGAACTGAATATAAAGCGGTAACAGCCAGAAATGTACTTCCAAGACAAAATTGTGGATAATGCTTATAGCAATGGAGTTGGTAAGGTTTGTATTTTGTTCACTACCAGTACAAGTGCCAGTGCTAATCGATTCCAATCCAATGTCCAAAAAATACAACTGAAAGATTTGTCTGTTCACAAATTTACTATTCAGCTAGTTCTTTTATCTGAGATTTCTGTTGTATTTCGACTTAGCGTTCAATAGGTACAGTGGTAAAGAGGCCTTCGTTTGTCCAAAATTTGCTCTAGTGGATTGATTGTCTGTGAACGCGCTCATTCTTCTGTTTTCTGCAGTATTGGCTGAAAAGTTGCATAAAGTCAAGTACGCTCGACTTCTCCATAACTTGTTGGCTAACACTTGCAACCCCCTGTACAACATGTTGCGGAATCATTCATGTGTGCAATTTTGATGTTGACAATGTCACTTGTCTAAAGCAGAATTATCATAACCCAACTTTGAGCCTATTGCTTTGTCAGTGAATACGCTCCAGGCATGATATCAGTTTATTGGCAGCAGCTTCGGGTATAATTTTTTTTGTCTAAGTGTTGGGAGAATTAATTCTGGGTAAATGTTGTTATCAAGATATAACCAGGAAATAATTTTTTGGAGGGTTCCGTCCATGATACTGTTCCGTCACTCATACAGAATTGTGTGACTATCTGTTAAAGGTGTTCGCATTTGCAGCCTCTTATCATTGTACAGTTGATGCCTGTTATTCAGTGGAAAAAACTGGTTCTCAAAATGCAGGCATGTTATATCAGACTATTACCATAATTAATTTATAAATTATACTGTATTGGAATATTTGGCTTTTTGTGTTGACTGCATTGCATATATGTAACCTTGTAAAATGTTCAGACTTATCGGAAAAAATCCTGTAAGGACAGTTTCTTTCATTTGATAATGAAGTATAATGTAACTACCGTAACATTTATTTAATTCTTGTGAAACCCACATGTAAAAATTTCTAGATAATGTCATTGTTTAGTATCATTTCATTTGGGCAAACTCTTATCAGATGCATGTTGTTTTAACTCAACAAGTTCTGAGTCATGAGCTTGATGAGAATTCTATGTTCTTTGTAGTATTCTGTTTTTTGTGGAGTTCTCATTTAATATCTTTTTGTTCGTATTGACTGAAAAATCAAGGTAAAAAGCAGTGGTCTTCACAATTAAAAATCCAAGTGTGCCGTACGAACTCAACTAAATTTATCGGAAGTGTGCGAACAGCAACAAATGTACTGGACGTGCGCGAACACCAGCAAACATATCAGAAGGCGCTGCCTGATATTCTCTGCAGTGTAGATGTAGTTACTGTTTCACCGTTTTAAGAGCACATCTACTTGTCTTTTGGTCTCATGTTGTTTGAACAATAAGGTTAATCCCCAGTTATTGTTTAGCCTAATTTAAGGCTGTAGAATTGTTCACAATGGTGATGTCTTTTTCCAAACTGGTCGCTCTTTTTCAGACATATTGCTGATGCTAGCAAACAAGTAGCAACAACAGTTTATGTATATGATGTGTTGTACAACACTGCTCACACCACAAGTAAAACTTTATCAATTCATAAAATGTAACAATATCAGTTGTCTTTTGCGTTAGCCGTAATTATTGCGTTGTTTTGACTTGCTCATTAGGAGCTGGTACATTCATACCTATTCTCAGTTTAAGTGAGCCTGCATGTTTCAATGACAACTAACTGACAATACCAAACCATGTTAATATCACTGATGGTACACCAATGCTATAGATCTATGTTCACTAGAACAAATAAATGATTCATTGTGTATGCAGGGATCAAGCCCGAGACACTCTTGTGGGTTATGAATCCAATAAAACATGGATGACTGTCTCTGTAGCGCTAAGCACCTTTTCAGCTATCATAACTAGTTGGAGAATTATTGGAAAATCAAGGTGACTGTGGCATATACTAAGTTTTGGGGAGAGTACGGGATGCCTTGACTCTTGTCTTTTCCACTGTTGCCGTAAAGCTGTCCCTAGTCATACAGTTGTCCTATCACAAATTGTCCCGGGATAAAGATGTTCTGGTGCTACTGACCATGTGGACACTGTAGTAAAGCTGCATTTCAGTCGTTCTGTTTAGCTTGCTAAAAATGAAAAGCGAATTAGGCCTACTGTCATGAATTTGGTTTCTTTAAAACATTTCTTTCTACCATGTTATGGTGATATAAACGGGAGTGAACACTGATTGTATTTAGAAAAAAATTATACAGTAAAATCCCACCAATTTCAGACAAAAATAATTGCCGAAATTGTCCTTTTCTCATTTTCAAAGTCTTAATTACTGTAATTGCCCTGAATTTTTCAAATTTCTTTGTGATTGTAGGTGTCAATACATGGTAAAGCATTAATTAGTTGCAATATATTTTATATGAAAAAATGAGACCAAAAATTCAGTTGTCTGCCATTTTGTATCCTAACTTGGTGAGATAGTATGGTGTTGAAAGTTCTAACAGAGGATTATGCAGTCATTTAGAAAGAAAGTGAAGTAGATTGTGAGAATGTTGACTTTACTTAGAGAATAGAAGTTTTGTGACTATGCTTGTGCAATTATCTGTGCACGTTGGCTACAAAGGATCATTGTTTTCAAGGTCAATTTGGTCATGGTCTAGTTCATTCAACACTTAGAAACTGAATATGAAGGTAATAAAAATGTGAATTTATGTGGGTTTGAAATTGGATGATTTAAAAAAAGCAATTAAATTTGAACTGAGAACCTGTACAAAGTAAAAAAACAGCAGCTTTTGGACCTATTTTTTGAGCTTTGTTTCTTGTTTTGGCATGAAATTTCAAATTTCAATCTGGAATTTTTGTGGTCAAAATTGTTGACCTGGAAATTTTCCCTGTGTTGGAGGTTGATGTAATGGTAGATATTTGTGGGGTAATTTGCACTGAGAGTATTGGTCGTGGTTAGTGTTACGATCCCTGGCGGTGAGAATACCTCCAGTTTACTCTTTTCCGTAATACTGTCAACGAACAAACATGGGCTTAACGGGCAAGCAGCACTCTGGCATAATGTCGTGTTGCTTTAGATGAAGATTTTTGGAATGGCTTTTCTGAGAAGATTTTAATTGGCAAGATTCAGCATTCTTTGTCAATTATTCCTAAAGAAGAGTCACTCTTACCTATTCTTTGACTGTATTTGGTCTTTAAATGTGAAGGTCAAATCTTAAAAGCTTGGATTTTAGCCAGTGGATCAGTGTTTCATGCCAGGCTGGTGTTGTATGGTGGCCTGCCGTGGATAGTTTGTCTATGGTGGTGGTAGTAACCCTTAGTTGACCTAGCAGCAGATGGGGTGGTGGGCGGGTGGGTTCGGCTATGATATAAATAAAATGTATATATATCTGACACTTTGTATGGAATGACTTGAAAAATTGATGGTGTTGTTTCACAATTTGTGGTGTAATTTGCATGTAATGATCTCACTCAGTAATTTACTTTCGTTGAAGTGTCAGGTTTTTCGTGATCGCAATTTCATCCGGGGTTTATCTATGTGTTTTGCCAAATATCTTTAAAGTAAAATTAATAATTAATTATTGAGGTTCAACTTGGGGTCCTCTTTCACACAATTGTAGGTGGCACTGAAGCTTGTTCAAACTCCTGACTCAATACTAGTAAAATTGGTTTCCTTGACAACAGCAAAATGAAAAAAAAACTTTGAGACCAAACCATTTGTGCGGGTACTCAGCAATGTTCCCTGGGCAGGACATTCTGTGAGCCAATGTCTTCTATGTGGGGATGCCTCATGTGCAAGTCTTCCTCCAACCCTATCGTCTAATAAGGGCCTTTCATACTAACGTCGACGCGTCGATGGTTTGGGGAGTTGCGGTCAGTATGAACGCTTAACTCCGGTCCTGGATCGCAGTTAACAGCTCCAGTTAACATCGCAGTTAACAGGTGGATTTAAGACTGCAGCGTTGACACTGAGGTGCAGTATGAATGCTTAACTTTGGTCCAATCGAAGTTATCGCCAGGTGCCACTGTTATCGTCAACAGTTACAGAGTAGTGCCGTCACTAATAACTACTTATTTTTGCTCTAATGATAACCAATTGATTTAAAAATGAATTTAATGTCATTTAGCACATTTAAATGTTCCCAAATTGTCACATTGAAAAAAATCTTAGCGTGCAGCGCTACCTTGCGATAACTTCGATGACGTCAGCGTCACCAACTCTTTACTTCGATGGTCATTAACTGCCAAAGCCAGTATGAACGGTCCAGTTAACTGCGCTGTTTACGTCAATGCTCTGCTCAGACCGGAGTTAAGTCAATATGAAAGGGCCTATAGACTATCTTTCCTTGACAAGTCTTCTCAATCCAGTTTGTTGTTCTCAGTTGGCATGTTTGTGTGGCTATCTTGTTTTGAAAAGGCATTGATTACTAAAGCTGTCTTCCACTGGACCAGACTTAGTTGAACTCCATCTTTATTGATTGCCAGCTTGCTCTGTTCCTTTGACAGAGATATGTCCTGTTTGCAGCCTAACTGTTCTTGTAGCTGCTTCTGTGTTCTCATCTGTCATATTTGCCAAGTTCATACAAAGAAGCTTGTACTTTATTGAAGAACAGGCTCCAAATACAGCTGTGGTTTTGATGAGTTTTGTTATGTCTCTTGGTCATATGTTTTACTGTTGCACTGCAAACCACCTTCAAAGATACAAAGAGCTTGAGAGAATGTCATTGAATCTTATTAATTGTGAACATTTTGTGTGTTCATCAAATTTTGTTTATTCAATGAAAATGATTAAGCTTAGCTTCTTGAACCAAGCACTATATTGCAGATGTACTTTGTATTTTGAACAGTTTACAGGACCTGGCCATGATGCAATTTTGTCAGTTAAATACCTTAGATATGATATTTGCTTAAGCTGATAGACCAAAAATTTCAGGTTTTGACAGATAACGAAAACCAATGCTTGAGTGTTTTTAAGGTTATAGATTCAAGTCATCTAGTCTGGAACCAAAGATGTGTCAAGTAGCTGATCGTCTGTTCGGGGAAATTGGTACTCAGTGGATGGAGGCTAGCTGTTCACTCGTATTTATGATAAGCTGCTTGAAATGTTCCTAAAATTAAATGATTTCTATATATCGTACATCTACATCTACTGGCGTTGCAGCTTCTAGATGACCGCTATCCCATAGTTCTTCATATATATGATGTCTTGTGCTATCTATAAATGTCAGTGTCGTGATCATGATCTGTCATTTGAATACAGTAATTCTCCATTTACTTAGCACACTTGCCTGATTTCGCACTCCCAAAGTTATAAAAATAATGTTTTGTCCTTCACTTACTTGACAGGAGGCTGCTTGGTAGAAATTTCTTCCTGCACACAGTCAATTTAGCACTTTGGAAAATATGAAAGCAAAGATGTCTCATTAATTATAGTACTGTAATACACACCTTTTCAAAGTAAAGTCTGAACATTATATTTTCACCCCTTAAGGGTATCTCAAACCTTATTTAGTGGCCTCCATTCTTATTCGAATATCAAAAAACCAGGCTTTCTCAACTAATAAAAGTATTATTTTCTCAATGAAAAAGATCAGAGATTATAAAAATATGTCTTAAATTTATGTGCCGTTATTGTTATTACGCTTACATTGTTTTTAAACTGGAATTTGTAGGCTAATTTCTCATCTATGTGATTGCTTGTCCAAATTGGTTAGACATACAAGATATAGCGACGATGTGAATACAAAGTTGGTTGAAAATTGGCATATGTTTTTAACCCTTCAAGGCTTGGAATTTTCCACGGAAACGTGGATTTCCGCTTTTTTCAAATGTTCTGTCCGCGTATTTTATTATATTTCCGCGTAAAAAAATCGGATTTGATATAAAATTTCCGCAGCAAATTCCTTTCTTACCGCGGCGTTGCCGACGACTTTCACCTCGAAAAGCAGAAGTTGCTCTTTATGTTTCGGAGGAACGTAAATTGTCAACATAGCCGGGGCATCTGGGATAGCGTGGTGGGATTTTCAATGGCGACTCGTGTGATTGTAAACTGCGGTGACAAATACTACGGCTCTGCAGCCAAAAATGTTTGGGGTGGGAGTGGACGGACGAGCTAAAAAGACCCAGACGCATGCTCCTGACGGTAAGGTTTTTTTTTAGTCCTCCCGATTTTTGCCGGCGAAAGGTTCACATCGACTATTTCAAGGCTGGGTAGCGCGCATGCTTTGGGCCGTAAGAGTTTCCGCATTTTTTGTCATTGGTCATTCCAAGCCCTGACCCTTTCAACACCGCAGACCGCTTTTAAAAGCGGTGTCTGAAACTTACCTCCATTCAACACCGTGGACCGCTTTATCGGTCTCACGATATGCCGAACTTCCAAGCAAGAGCATGTTTGATTGGTTGATTAGGGGAATTCTTTTGTGTACGTCACAAATTTAAATATACTAGACTTGCCTTCATTTCTAACAGCTTTTCTGATTAGTTGCTGAGATGTAACATGAGTTATTGAAGGGGTTTCCAAGAATTTAGATCGATGACTCGCAAAAACAAAATGTCGGCCGACGGAGATTCAGATGTAGATTTTTCAAATGACGAAATTGGCAATAATTTGTATGCTTTTTACTTAATTAATATACAAGATAACCCAAAAAGGAATTCTTATGTATCTGGCCAGATTTTGTTGACTACTACGACCAAGAAGTTGAATTTCATGGCTTTGAACCGGAGGAAAACTTTACAGGTCGCGAATTTCGCAATTGGGTCAAACAAACGCCGTTGAACTCCGACAACTTTGCAAATTTTCTGAACATTTAGAGTCTTCTAGAGTGTACGATGGTTCTGAAAAGCAAGTTCAGTACTTTAAAAATTTCTATATTGATGAAATATTTGGTGAAATTGTCAGGGTAATTACTTGGAACGCCCAAACGAAGCGTGAGTCACAACCGGAAGTGGACAAATTTGAATCATTGAACTTAACGATCGCCTAATTTAAGTCACTTTATGACCTTCAAATGTAAATAGAAGATGTGAAATATGATCAAAAAAGTATCTTAAGAAATGTTACTGAAGACTATTGACGACACTATTACTCATAAATCAACTGAGTGAGATTTTCTACTTTTGGTGAAATTGTAGATAAAGTTCATTCTGTTCTCTACATTTTGGTGTGTCACACTTTGAAATTCAGTGATAAATGGATTGTCTATGGAATTTTGAAAACAAGCACCTCAGTTCAGCCCATGTGTGCTAAGTTACTTGGGGTTCAGGGACACAATGGCCGACAGTTACTTGGAGTTGAAAGAGTTAAGAACTAGTTTTGTGGCGGGAATAATCTGCCGCAAATCACTGAACCGTGTCCAGTAAGTATCATCAAGTGTTCCGGGGGTATACCGTAACAAGTTGCACGATGAGTACGCAGGGTACGTCATTAGTGCAAAGGTTACCTATGTACAGATTTTTTTGTTTTCAGTTTTGTAAGTTGTCAGGGAATGCCACTGCACTTTGTTTTTATAATAATAATAATAATAGCAATAATAATAATAATAATAATAATAAACTTTATTTAAAGAGGATGAAAATACTATAAATGTAAAACATGCTTTAGCCAAAGGCTAATATCCAGGTTATGTTGAAATAGCATTGTCATTTATTTCCTGCTATACATTAACACAGTGGCATGCAAATACAACTTTGAGTCAAATTTTCAATTTTAAGAAAGGTGTTGTATAGCAAAATAAGATGAGATAAGGTTTCTTGCTTGACATGTAAAATATTATAAAAACAACCAATTTTGAAGTATCGTTAATTGGTGTACTCATATGGTATATCTCATGTAGTCATGCTGTTGTAAGCATGAGGTGAAAGGTTTGGATGAGTGTCCTGTCGCCAAGTCATATGCTTAAAAGAGTTTCACCAGTGAGTGGGTAAGGCACTGGAACAGTGAATATATTTAATTTATTTTGTGCAAATTTAAGTACAGAATTACATATTGTTAATCACTGATTGCTTTGATAGAATGTGATGCTGTACATGTTATCTTCATTACATTATGCATGTCTCTTATGTAATAGTTCATTACAAAGTCTGCATTGATCATTGTGATGCCTTGGAGATTATCAGTGTGGAGAAGTGGAAAGTTAATTTGTCAAATTTCACAATGAAAGTAATCACAGTTTAACTCACCTCATTCATACATGCATAAGTGGGATTTGAGGTTTAAGTCCTTATTGCAAAGGGCAATCTACCGTAATCGTTCGGGTTAACGCCCTGGGCGGTTAAATTGTCGAATCCAAAAAATCGGGGGAGGGCGGTTAACCGAGCAGTGGGCGGTTAAATCGAAAATCCACCTAAAGTAGGGGAAGGGCGGTTAACCGAACATGGGCGCTTATTACGACAGACAACCGCCCTGGGCGGTTAATCTTACCTGGCGATCTAAATCCCGACACGGCAATCATACTCGGAACGCGTAGCCAAATGACTGTGAAAACGTCATAACAGCGGATGATTCCAACAAAGGTTCTCTTGCCCTCAGATTAGTAATTTACAATTAATTTTATGAAATTGCTGAGTAATAGCCGTCCTGTGGTGCGCAGACGACCAGTCACCACGCAGCCTCCACTAGAATTAAAACTGTTTCAAGATGTGACCCTGCTTAAGTGCGCGCGTGCAAGCTTCAGGTGTTGCAGAGGTCAGACATCAAATTTATGGTTACAGTCTGGTACTATATGAAGCTGTCAAGTTCTGAGTCAGACAGCAGTTTTAAAATTGGTTGTAATAAAAGTTTGAAAAACTTAACTCTGCTGTTTTTTGTGTTTGGAATGTTATAGTCGACACTCCGTGACTCAATGACATTTTCAGCGTATGGTTCTGCGGCTAGCTGTCTTATCTCGACAGCCCGGCATTGCTCTCTTGCCGTTACGCCAAACATGCTATGCAAAGAAGTAAGACAAGGATCGGGGGTGGTCGAGCCAGTCGTCGATCAAGAATAAAATTTCAAGCAACTGCATAAATATGTTACAAAATGTCAGAAAACAGCAATGTTTCAATTCATTATTCTAAACGATCACCTTACCAAACTTCGTGCTGGAAAAACATTTATTTTTCATGCACTTGTAATATCGCACTACAGTACTGTTCGGTCCCGCTGTTATCGCGCAATGTCTCAGTCGGCTGACAATCGTGACTTGGAAATGCCGTCAAGTAATATAACGGCCTCTTTCAATATGCATCTCGTTTTTTTATGGCCAAAGATAGTGGCAGTATTCAGCACGCACGTAGGGCCTACGTGTGAGTCACCTGTCAATCACATGTTGGTGTCAAGGTAACATGCACTCCAAAGTGTGGGAACTTGCCCACGTGCACCACTACAAATCAGTCACACATACAGCTGTAGTGACAGTCCGACGAAGTAACAAAAAGGGGCGTGACTATGTACTTTTAAGCTGTTGTTACGAAAGACCCAGTTCTTTACGATATTCCTCCGTTGCCAATGTTCTCCAAAACTGCGATGTCAAGTCTATTCCCATATTTCCCGGCTCGATGCTCCCTAAGCCCATCCCTGTAACTAGCTGCGTGAATCTCCCACCCACTATCGTCAAGCAGTCTACGTCGTAGATATTTCAGACTCGAATGGTAAGAATTTTTGTTCAGGCTGAAAATGGCCAATGTATAAACAAAATTATTCTGGATGGCTAAAAAGGGGATGTGGAAATGATAATTCACACAGTCACGCTTACGTGGGGGCTGATGCAAGAAATAGTAAAGAACAGCCAGCGACATTAGTTGAATCTGCTAACCAGTTTGACTGAGATGCAATTAGCGAAAAACGAAATTTGACTAGCCGTTTTTTATTACTTCAAGATCATACACAAACATACATTATTGCCAACGTTTGAATTCAGAAATCGACAGGCAGCAACGAAATCGGTAACCCAGTAAGGCACTTGTACTGTCCCTTCGGTCGCCCCACATCCTCTATAACCCGGCAGTTATATTCATCGGAATATTGAGAATTTGACATCTTTCCGTGAGTTGTGAGATTTGTTCAGAATACGAGAGCTTCCCACCTTAATAGAATTTGGAGGGTTGGCAAAACCATTGTCACATTTCTCTGGCCTGATTTTTTCGAATATATGTTTTATCTAGTGCACTGCAGACGGAAACTCAGCGCGGCAGATAAAGTCGCTGAAAGCGGAGGTTTTGACGCCGGCGGCGTTCTTAAATTTAGCAAACAAGGGAAGAAAATAAAGTGACAAAAAGGTTCAAGTATTATATTTTGAAGTGAGTTCATGACCCAAGACAATAACTCGTTACCTGTATTGTAATTCAGATTGCTAAACCACTGTCTCGGAGTCCCGGCGTCGTTGCAATCGTTGTGATCATCGATCTTTTTCTAAAAGTCGGGGAATCGCGCGTTTCCTTAGCACTAGGCGCTAAATCTTCATTCTTTAAAAGTCGGGGATGGGCGCTTAACCGAGAGGTGGGCGCTTAACTTGGAATCTTCAAAAATCGCAGGGGGGCGCTTAACCGAGCAATGGGCGGTTAAATCGAAAATCCACTTAAAGTCGGGGATGGGCGGTTAACTGAGCATGGGCGTTAACCCGAACGATTACGGTAGTTCAAAAACTTAAAAGTACATAACAAATTAAGTAATATGTAACCTGGCATAGTCAAGGTACCTAAACTAAACGGTCAACGGACTCATAAACATGGGCACGGACGCATGAACACGACTCATGGACCTGCAAACACCATCCACTGACTCATAAATACGGGAACGGACTCACAAAACACGATCCAATCACCCAAATACACGGGACACAGACTCGTATTCACGAGGAAACACTGTTAACGGACCACCAAACAAGATTTACAGACAAAATGTAGATGTCAGCTGACCCAGGAAGCCGATGAGTCCGTGACCCTTGTCTGACGGTCCGTTAACCGTGTTTCCTCGTGAATACGAGTCCGTGTCTCGTGTATTTGGGTGCATGGATTGTGTTTTGTGAGTCCTTTCCCATGTTTGTGAGTCAGTGGACGGTGTTTGCAGATCCGTGAGTCGTGTTTGTGTGTCCGTGCCCGTGTTTATGAGTCCGTTAACTGTGTAGTTTGGGTACCTTGATAGTGTTCACCTCCTTTCTGTTATCAAACTAAAAGCCTTGCTGAGCATAGTTTTGTACCTTGGCGGAGATTAGAAAATCATCAACTGTTACCGTCTATTTCCATGACCTGAGTTTCTGTGCATCAGTTCAGGAACAATTCCTGAATGCCGGCCATGTTATCCTTGAAAACATATTGCTATTATTGTGAGCGTAAATGCATTGTTCTTTTGTTTGGTTGTTTTTGATTCTCATATTTTTTATACAAATTTGATTATTGTTCGAATTTTACCTGGTCTTTGCACATGACGAATGATATTTAATGCATAATCATAAGTTTGTGAAGTACGTCGCATCTCCAGCAGACAACACTCGGCTACTGAATTCAGCCCTGACTCATTGCGAGGGTAGGTCAAATTTTAGCAACAGTACCCGTTTAGGTAATGAATTAGAGAAAAAAAAATTTCTAGATCAGCAAATGTCTTATCTTTATCACCATATCGTGAAACTGATGCAAAGTACCAGCCTAGTGTGAAAAATTGCCGCGTGACTGCCCAGGCATGTGAGTGCATTTCTGCCTACTTGGCAGCAAATGGGCACCGGCTTTACTGGCTTTCAAAATGTAAAATAGATAAAAAACATCCACACACAGCGATGTTTCAACAAACAAAAACAAGTTTTATCTCAAAATAGTAAGCTCCACACCTCAGTTGCAATAACGCGCACCTGTGCTTGATTTTGCTGCCCGGATACAGTAACCGGCGAAGTAATTCCCCTGCCAAGAAAATAATCGGGGAAATATATTTTAAAACGAGACAAAAACTTACGGTATATACCTATATTATCTAAATGTAAAAATACTGCAATTGAAAACGCAAACCGGGGGGGGGGGGGNGAAGGAGTGTAGTGAATTGTAGTAAATGAGATGAATGTCAGTGATGGGAAAATATTGCTGCGTTAGTAGCATGATGCAGTATTGTTTAATCTCTTTGTCACACGAATTTTACCCATTCAAGGCCCGGGCGGCTAATTAATGTGTTATGTTGGGCCGCGGAGTACGGATGTCTGCGCAGGCCAGGCTCCACCGCGTAGTAGCTGAGTGGGAATTATTCCTTTTACTTTAAACTCATTAATAAAGTTTTATAACATACCATTTTGCACCATGGAAAGTTTTCTTTCTGAAGTTATTTCGCCACCAAATCGTACTCTGTCCTTCATTATTGGCCGACAGCTGCCTGGCCGTAACAGACGTTATAGGAGACCATCGGTATCTTAGTTTCCCTGTCTAAATTTATTTTGATATTTTCGCAAATTTAATCATCTGGATATTCTAACTGTATGTATAGTAGTTTTATTCAATTATTTTGATATTGCATGTTCATACTGTTTGTTTACAAGAGTTAATTACACCCTTCATAGCCTAGTCGCCATAGTCAGCCTTGTTACTCAATCATTGGCACAGAGCTATGACTTGTCAGTAATATGCAATTGTCTTAAACTATCTTTGTATGTACCGGTATATGACATTTACGATTTGAACCATTAATTCCGATAAAACAGCCGGCTACCGCATGCCTTCGCCTTTCGCCAGTGCTGGTCTCAGTCTACACTAGGTCATCTGTTGCAGGTCCAAGTCCGGCAAAATAATTTCTGAAAAAATTTATTTGCCACATTTTGCCAACAGTTTCCATACAAATTGTCACCATTTTGGTTTTGTTGAAGTTAATATCCACTGTTGATTATTTTATCCCGGTTTGCAGTCTGGTAACAGACACTGCTTCAGGCGCTAAGCCGGTGCTCTTAAGCCTGGGTTCCTGAATGAATTATATTTCCGGTTTCACAGTTAGTTTAAAATGGCGGTGTGTTCTTTGGGTCCGAATCATGAGTGCCATGTTTATTTAAACTTTTTTCAACTACCAATTGTGTATTGGTTATGGGATAGGTACTGCTTGGTTCCTTATAACTTCTAACTACTTAATAAGGGTTAAAAATGTGTGCTACTGGGACTTTAAATTCAATAAAAGGTCCGCAATATGGTCCTTTGAAGAAGTCAGATTTTACCTTACTAATATGAAGTGTCTTGGTCCAGTGGAATCTGGCTTTAGATTTGAGTTTGAGGCCTTCCCACTGCCTCCGAAGCTTCAGTGTTAAAGAAAGAGGTAGATTTAACAGCGCAGCGTCGACGCTTCAATAGAATGGCATCGAAGTTATTGGCAAGGGTCACTGCCTAACAGTGGGCAGTGATTGGTTACTATTTGTTAATATTTTGTTCAGCAGTAAAAACATTCTGTTTCAATTTATCCAGGTATTTGCTGAATTCTTTACATTAAAAAAGTCACTCAATTTGTAGTGTACGCAAAATGAGTTCCCGCCACACGTAGGCCTACTGCCTTTGTTTCTATGAGCTGTTAGCCTGCCTAAGAGTCAATTTTTTAGTATGTCGTTTTCTAGTACATCACCATTGTCTCAAGATGGCACCCATTGACCCTTGTGAAGTTGATGTAACAAATGAAAGAACACCAAAATGTGTGTTTCACCTTACACGTTCATGTACATTACAGTTCAGTTTTGAAATTAGTTATGCTCAATCCATAGTTGCCAAAGAAAGAAGGAAGCACACTCTTTTCTGAAGCTTGTCGCTAGCGAAGTGCCGGACACATACAGTCGCACCCACGTGTCCACGTAGCATAAGAATAAATGAACAATAACAACTTAACAGGCATAACAATAAACATGCAGTTACTAACGTCCCATCTGACATTCTAGTTCCTATCTGGAGAAAGGGAGACTTCCTTGCCATTTTTGATGATAAGCACTGTCAAAAACATCAAGGCCATATGAACAAAAATCATATTAGTGCCGCGTTGTGACAACTTCGCTGAACTATGCAACTCCGAAGCTAATGGGAACAATGACGCTTGACTTCACTGTTAACCACAGTTATCATTGAAGTTTCGGTAGGTAGTGAATTCACTGTATGGGAAAGAGCCCTTAAACTGTATTGGGAAAATTGCGTATACTGTTGCTACAATAATTCTTCATCAATTTAGCACGCAACATGTCTGACTCATGGAAATTGATTTTGTAACATTCCCCAACAAATATGAGAGAATAAATAGCATATAGTTTGTACAGTACAGCTTTGATGAAATGACACAGTATTTCATAATACCAGGAAGAGATAACCAGGAAGGGACAACTGTTTTAGCGCATTTTAACGTGATTTCAAACGTGATTTCAAAAGTAAATGTTCAAGTTATCTGGAATCCAAGCATTATTTTTGAAAAATTAACTCTTTAGCTATAAAATGACACCACTTTGGTCCTCAAAGACTGCATATTACTGGCACTGGGATGCTTTGAACGTGACATGTTTACCCTTCCAAAAGATGCTTCTTCCCAGGCATGTACTCGGGCATGAGCCTCTTTTTTGAACCAACAGATGTCACTAACATATGCAAATGAGGCTCGCATCGCTACGTCATACAACGTCATACGGCGCGAGCTTCCAATTTGAAACGTCAGGTGCCTATAGTGTATGACTTGAAACGCAGTCAGTAGTCTACTTGATCGGGTATATCCTAGTATGATTCCAAGAAAACTAAGAACTCACCCAAGTCAATGTTCACAGAACATTGAGTATGGTTTCACGTGAAAATACATTTAATTGTATTTGGATACGCTTGCGTGTGTGTATGCGTGGACTTTCGGTCATTTTGCTTAAATCCAGATTTAAAAGCAGAAATTCAGTAGCGTTAGCCCTAAGCCACGGTGGCCAGCGTCATGGCGGTCCCCGGGAAGTCTGATCCATGCACGTGCAATTCGATGAACTAATGCTAGTCGCTGGTCAGCTCCGCTACGATCCATTTGGGACGTGCGGCTTAGCTCGAACCTATGCCCGTGTTCTCATAACGCGAAGTTGTCGTGAGGACTCGATTGGGACCTCAGGGGTCTCACGCTCCACCGGCTAAATTGAAAAGGACATTCCAATCTTGGAAACTATTGTAGCCATTTTGGTACATTTCATCTTTTATACGGAGTTCTGCCCTGCCTCAAATCATAACGCGAAGTTGTCGTGAGGACTCGATTGGGACCTCAGGGGTCTCACGCTCCACCGGCTAGTTTGAAAAGGCTTTGTCCAGTCACGCGTTGTGGGTCATAAATCGAGATAATGATACCAACAGCTGACGCGACAAGCAGAACTACTTTCTTATACTTCATTTGTGCACTAACTGGAGAAATTTAGAATTAGACTTTTAAACACTATCCGATCGTCAACTTTTTTCGGGAGACTTAAATCTCAATGTAGTTTGCGCAAAGACGATGTGCAATTTTTGGAGGTGTATTGACGATGATCAACGTTAAAACGGAGAGCAAATAAGTGCGTAATTGATCATCCAATCGGTAGTTTTGCGACAAAGTGACGACCTTGCCGAAATTGAATAACGGAAACCCTTGAAAATCAATATAAGCGAGAAAGAGAAAACAAATATTTTCTGACGTTTAGGCTCATTAACTTTGAGTAAACGAAACGTCGCAAATATGTTCCGTCTTCTCTTGCGCGCTCATAACCAGATTCCTATAACTAGTGTTATGGCCAAAAACCGAGTTAGGAAACATCTAGACTAAAATCTTGATGGTATCTTATTTTGCCAGCGACCATACACGGTAAAAAAATGAATGAAAAGCTGAATTAGGCAAAACTTGACTTGCTGGAATTCTCGTCAAGGAACGCATAAATATCACCAT
>NMRA01000546.1:0-28368 GCA_002633005.1 Phoronis australis
GTACTTGAAAATGAGTACAACAGGAAACAATACTTAACATACACAGGAAATATGAATGATTGCGTCTGCAGTAACAACCTGAATTATCATTTTTATTGAGTTTTCACTTAACGAATATCATTCAGTGATCTTTGGATTAGTAACAAAATAACGGCCCTCAAACAGAGCTGACATAATTAATCCATTCCTCCGGTTTAATGTTGTTTTTTACGGATTTCTTCTTAATATTAAATGTGCGTCAGAATTTTTGCTGTCTTCAGTCTTCACAGCTGACTTTAAGTTTATGTGGTGTTTCCTGTTACACTCTAACCGTATCACTTTTTAATTTTCCATAATTCCTTCTAGCTTATACATATATAATTTAACTAAAGCTTCCTCTCAGTATTCCAGCACTGAATCTAAAATTACTTCATTTTTGCCTAACAACAGGTCTCATTTACCTTCATTCAGCGTCAAATCATACGTGGAAACAAAGTGGAATGTGCAATATGTTTACTTTGGGCTTAAACATGTCGGCTACACACGATTCAAAGGTATACCAAACTTTAAAAGTGAGTTCGATTAAAAGATATTCGAAATTTACTTCCAGAAACACTTGGAACTGGAACCACAAAGGCAGGACTGTGCTGTTGAAGTTCTACCACGTGCACTGGAAGGAACAACCGCTGATTCATCCTACCAAATTTTGCAAGCGAGTGCTGGTCCGGCTGAAAAACATGTTGGCACAGTACTCGAAAGCTTTAGCAAATCAAAAGGCAATACCAACACAGAGGGTGAAGTGCACCAAAAAGTCGAAGTAAGCGAAATTCCCTAAAAGACGACGAGTTTGTTTTTACTTGGCCAAATAAATTTCTCTAAGTAAGTTGCTTTGCCATCAATGTTGATTTCATGGTGCTTCGACACTATTTTTCGTTCTTTTTATGCGCCAACATATTAATTTCATTTGTGCACGCATTATGCCGTCATTTCCGTCCGACGTCCGTCCGGCATCAGGAGTCCGGCGTCTGTTGCTTTGTCTCCAAAACCTTTTGAGGTATGTTCATGAAATTGTGCACGTGTTTCTTTCATGGATGGAACGGCATGAGCGAAACTTTCGGACGGTTCTGAATACCGGTGCGGAGGCTCTTTATTAAGATTAATAAGTGTATGAATATGATGTTGACAATGGACGAATACCGGTGACCACCCTACTGGCAATTTTAGGTTTTTACACTTACGTCTGTATCTTTAAAGCTCCTAAACGTATTTTCGTAAAATTCGTCGTAGTCTGGGGCACCTATTAACAAATTTACTGTTTTTGCGTCAATTTTTTTGGCGTCCATTCCTCTACCAACCACACCGCTTTCAGGATGATTGTGTGATTGTGAAAATTGGCATGTATGTTTCTACTATGAAGAGTACGGCTTACGGTGACTTTCCGACGACTTTGGTTTCTGTGGGTCCTGCTGGTGGCAGTTTCGTTTTTTGCGCCTATGCCTGTACACTAAATCGTTTGCATTTTATTTATTATTTTTTCAAGTGTATTTATATGATACTGTCTACGGACGACGTCTCTTTTAGGAAAGATCTGACAACCACTTTGCCCCTTGTGGCAATTTTATGTTTTTGCGTTAACTATGTATCTTCAAAAGTCCTCAACGGATTTTCACAAAATTTTAAATATGAGCATAATATTGGTTAGGTGACACTATCCTCACGTTGTCGGAAAGAACTGCTATATTTTTCGGCATGTAGTGGGCAAATTTATTGTTTTCGGGTCTGTTTTCGCAGCCATGTCTCTGTCAACCAAGCCCCTCAGGAGATGGTTTTGAAAATTAAGGTACATCTTCTCAGTTTAATGAGGATGGCTGACAATGAGAACTTGCATACTGTGGCACCTCCTAGTGGTAGATTTGTTTTGTTTAGCGCCCAATACAGAATATTTATTTTATTTAGTAAGTGATGCCCCACAGCGACTTTCAGGCGGTTCTGAGAAATAATGTGTCCCCTAGTCGCTATTTTATTTTTTCATGTTTTCTTTTGCCTGTTTTGTAGTTTCTCGTTAGATTTTCTTTGAAATGTGGTGACAAATCTTTCTTTTTTTTTAACTTTTGCACCGTCAAGTGGCCATTTATAAAGTACAAAAACAATCATAAAAGTACACCAGTTGCGGCGCATGCGTGGCCGCATTTAAACTCTCCCACTCGCTCTTGTTTTTGTTTGTCCGGACTCCACATTGTACAGGTTGCATTTGTAGACTGATTCGTATGGAGTCTTCACAAAACCGTTAGTAGTAGTAGAAGCCTGCTGTTTTTGGTAATTTTTGAATTCAAATGGCAGACATGGCCTCCATTTTGTTTTAGAATTCAGGTTCAACTGCTCATAGAGACCGTAATTTTTGACGTAGGCAATTGAAAAATGGCACATTTAATGTTGCTAACGTGTAATTAAAGGACACTGGAAATCATTTACTTCAGGTCAAAGATAACGGAAATATCGACCGTTGCGCATGCGACCCTCAATTTTGGACAAGAATGTTTTGTCCTGTAGAATGTGCATTTCAGGACCAATTTCTTCCAAATACTTCATGTTGAAGTTTCCTGTCGGATCTCGCGCATTTTCATCCATTTTTAACCCTCCTGCCGATTTTTATGAAAAGGGTAAATGATTGGCAACAATGTACTCTCAAACTTACTGGTTTTGAGCTATTATACTTTGAATTTCAAAATATTGGAAAATTTGAAAATTTTATGGACTTTTGTTGAACTAATACATCAGATAGAATTTTGAATGTTGTTTTTCATTTTTCGCACTTTTTGAATTATTTGAGATTTTCATTTGTCTAATGATTTTGTTGCAGTTTTGGTGGTTGTTGTGTATCTTACTTTGTCAAATAAAGTAGACACTCCATTAACTATGCAGTGAAACGAACAGAATTGAACTGAACACTGAACTGATTTATTCTACATTTCACCACAATATATATACACACAACTACATAACAACATATGATGGGTTACCTATGGCACACTTCCTATACTAGGAATCGCATGACATAATGCCAATTAAACTACTGAACTCATAAACAATAACAACCTACAAACATCCTGTTATCGTGTGACTAAGTACACAACAGTGGTCTACCTTGCAATGAACAAGACTATAGCATATTTCTTGACAGCTTCTTTCGGCCTATGAATGTTATCGCATCTTCAATCATCATCACCATCGTCATCATCATCTGCATTGGGGTATTTTTTGTTAATGTCACCAAGTGTCGCTTCTCCGAACGCATGCATTTAATGTTACTTAATACAATAATACAGTTCATTATATCTCACACATGTCACCGTTCTATGGGTTCAAACATTCTACCGCCTTATCTTCTTGCTGTGTCCCATCAAACACTTTTTTCTATTTTGCTCCTGTTTTTTATTTGTCCATCATAAATACAAGTATATCTATGTTTCCAGCAAAATGAAACTGCTTTTGACGTTTGCGAAGGACACCGTGGCATCGGCTATATTGAGAGAATGAAGAATATATTTGAAGTACCCAATAAATAACTGTGCAATGGTAAATAATAGGCTAATATCATCTGGTCACATTTTTATAAACTGGCGCCATCTGTTTGACAACTGATCTGCTTAAGCGTCAGTTGAAGTTTTGTTCAGTACAATAAGCAAATTCTTATTAGGACCACAGTACCTTTTTTGTAAAATTGCTTCCAACTTGTTCTACACTTGGATGAGGAATTAATTTTGACTTCGCACGGAGCTGATCTTTTGTTGATCGACAATACCACGATATGACTGCGTAAAATATCACGTCGTGAAAAGCTAGCTTGTAGAGCCTGGCCTTAAACCAATTACCGTCAGAGTTCTTTTGAAGCCAGTCACATTCAAAATGTCTAAGTAACAGTTTACTCCCCAGTATGGCTGGCTGCTGTACTTCAGCGTATTTTGGTTAGCACGTTGTACTCTACGGACAGTCAGATTGAAACATATCTGAAACACACTTCCAGAAAAACATGGAAGTGGAACAACAAAGACAAGGTTGTGGGGTTGAAGGTGTACCACCTGCCTCTGGAGGAGCGACCACGTTTTCACATGACCAAACTTTAGGTGGGAGTGCTGTTCCGACTGAGGAACAGTTTATAGCAGCAGGCCAACTTGAAGCTTTTAACAAGTCAACGGGTCTTGTGCCGATCTGACTACCACTGTGCTAATGGCTATTTGATTTTGTTTACGTTTGCTTCTGTATCTTTGTTCTTCTTGACGGATTTTACTAAAGTCGGCAACTAGGTTTCTATTTGGGGGACGACGACACTTTGTCACTGTCTGATGCATTTGCTGTTTCCGGCCTGTCCAAGTAGCTATTTTTATTTTTGAGTTCGTTTTTGTGGCCCGCTTTTCTTGGCGCCAAACTGCTCTAAGGGTAAAATTGCAATTTGATATATTTGTTCCTGTTGATAGAACTACAGTGGATGTTGATTTTCTGTAGCTGCCTACAGTTGTGCACTCAGGTAGAAAATGTATGGTTTTTCTTTTAGACATTTATGTTCGACGAATTTTAATGGAAGTTTTTTTTTATTACATTTTATTAAGGACACACACAGAGGTAATTTTACTCCAGTTGGATTCAAGGGATTGGCGCTGCCTATTGATCATGTTTACGATTTCGAGTCTCCATTTTGACATCCGACTCTCTAGCCGCCAAACCGGCTTAAGGGTCGTTAGAAACATTGCAGGAGACACGTCCCAGCTTTTATTACGATAGATGGCGTTGGTTTTCGAATGGGCTTTTTGCTGTGACACTCCTTATTGCCACCATTATTGTTTATTGAAAATCTATGGCCTTAGTGTTTTCATATCAACGTTACAACAGATAATCACGACATTTGCAACGATTTGACCAAGGTTGTGCTGCCCAGTGGGAACTTTTTATTTATCGTTTGCCTCTGTATCATGATGCGCTCTTTACTTCTTTCATGACATTTGGTAAACATGTTTCTATTATAGTGACATTAGCGCCATTCTACCCTCGCGGCCAAATTCATTATTCTTAAGTCATCATGTTTCCTATTCTTCATCTCGGGATCATTGTGAAAGTCGGCACCTGTATGTGATCTGATTGATCAGAGCATGACTGTCAGCACCCTCTGTTGGAATTGGTTACATCTGCAGCTGCATCTCGATAACTCCTTGCAGCACCATTGTAAGATCTGTCAAGTGTATTCCATTGCCTTTTGAAGGTGATGACTATTTCTTTCGGAACATTAAGCCTGTCACAGCGACACCTATTATCAATATGTATTTTACGTTCATCACTTTCTCTTTGGAGATTTTCTTGCGGATTTTCATGAAATTCGGCTACTAGCGGTCTATTTACAGTATCAACAGCTGGTTCTATTTTTGAACGTTTTGTTACATTCTATGCCATCTATCTGTCTTTCATAATAATAAAGATCCCTTAAAGCATATATATAGAATGCAGACGATGGGCTTCATTCAACGTTTCACATTGCTCTTGTTTGTATATTAAAGAATTCATGCGAAAAAGAGGAAAACAGAGATAGGTGCAACAGCGCTCAATCCACCAACGATGCGAAAGTACCTACTGTTTATCCTGATGTGGAAGAATTTGACGACATGGAGGGTCAATGTAAGCGCTGTTTAGTAAATAAATATGTTTAAAGTCTCTATTGATGGTTGTACATGGCCTGCTGCTGTCGTGGGTGTCAAGGCTCACCATGGCATTGTTATCAATTGGATTGTCGTGGGTGAGCCTCGGGCCATGGCATTGTTATCAATAGGGCTGTCGTGGGTGTCAAAGCTTAATGGGAATAGTGTTGTCTCAGAACACCAAAAGGTACACCTGTAGTACTCAGATATGGTGGGTTTTTGTACACCCTGTGACCAGAGCTGTCGCTTATTATGACAGTGGTGACTAATTAAACATGGCATTACCTGGTCAAAACCGTTGTGGTTGGTGACGTAATGCGATGTAATTAATGTTCAATTCACAAACAGAAATATTCAACAACTGATCTTCATATACATGTACACCGACTTTCATTAATCGGTGCACTTCTGTAGTAATAACAACGTAGTTAATGCTACTGCTAAGTTATTATTATGATCATTTCTGATCACGCTACTCCTGTATCAATTGATGATTTTAAAAGGTAAACAAGATTATGTTCAATAATCCATGTAAACATCTAAATTTCCGGATGTGGAGCAAAGTCTGTGAACTTTAAAGTTTTCTTATTAAAATATTGTGGACACTTTGTGACTCGCACATTCATTTCAAAACAAAAACGACGTTTAGTTCATTATGCATGCTCCTATCATTGGAAGTTTCCTTCAATCAGTTGTCAACGATCCTATTTTTGTGGACCAATTCACACAGCGCCATCTTCTCGTGCACGTGTCAGTGCACTTCATCAGATATTGCGTAACCGAATTCTCTTTTACTTTGCCATCTTGTCAAGTTCACCTGTTGTCTTAACATTTGCACTTGTAGTCCATTTAGACAAAATCGTGTGGCCAGATGGAAATAAAGTTGTCAACATTGATATCTCACTCTGTCGGTTAAATCATCGCCTGCTCAAAACATTCCGCTCAGAGTACATGTGCGCGCTATATTATTATGTAAAACATTTTAGGGACAACAGGACCATCTCACAATGTTCATGACGTCATTGGCGTAAAAGTGAAGGCTCCGGACAACTGTATTGTCAAAGTCAGATATCAAAGCTTTTCAAGAATCATTCAAGACAAGTTCAATGAAGGTGAAGTCGTCATTCACCCACAGAACGTTTGTGTAAATCAAAATAATAGCCCAGAATTGTTGCAACCCTGCGACATTCGAATAAATGTGGAGTGGACACTAAAACAAATACCTCAAGGGAGTCGTAGTCGTGGTAGTTTTCATGTTTTATTGACCGATCGTGATCAAGTGGATGATATCACAAACCAGTGTAACCCTCGCTTGGACGAAAACGAGTTGATAATCACCTCTCGTGAGAAAGGTGAGCACTCAGCGGTATGGTGCCAACCTCAGAGAATCGGTGTAGTTATTTCCCTTATTCAAAACACGTTCAACTGCAGGTTGTGCTCTGTTGTTACACGTGAAGAGACAGGTATGAAATTCCAAGTAGTAATCCATGCTCAAAACGTAGTGTGCAGTGGTGAGTTCAGCCACAAGTGTGATAGCGATGCCCCGATGACAATGGTTGACGGAACTGAAATTAAGGTTATTGCGGAATTCTTGGACACAAAATCATCAAGAGTGGATCTTGGTTGCCTCAAAATCGACAAGAATTTGTGCGAAGGAACCGGAATATTGCATGAAAAATTTCAAGATGGATCAGGAAGTACCGATGGTTCAGCTAGTAGCATTTTAATCGGAATGAACTTCTACTACAAAGAACAACGCATCAAGAGTCAGATAGTGAAGGTAAGCATACCACCACGTGTTTGTAACCTGACAGTATTCAACACTATGACATTGATAATGTGTGTAACTAGGTTTATGTAAGCGTGCTTTTGTAAACCGTAATGAGCGTATAACCATGACATTTATCTTGAGTAATTCGTAAATGGTAGTGTATACGTTTGGTAGTACACTTTGAGTTCGGAGTTCAATGTGTGGTGTATACGTTTGGTAGTACACTTGGAGTTCCGAGTTCAATGTGTAGTGTATACGTTTGGTAGTACACTTGGAGCTCCTAGTTCAATGTGTACTTCATACGTTTGGTTGTACACTTGCAGCTCCGAGTTCAATGTGTGGTGTATACGTTTGGTAGTACACTTGGAGTTCCGAGTTCAATGTGTAGTGTATACGTTTGGTAGTACACTTGGAGTTCCGATTTCAATATGTAGTGTATACGTTTGGTAGTACACTTGGAGTTACGAGTTCAATGTGAAGTGTATACGTTTGGTAGTACACTTGGAGTTCCGATTTCAATATGTAGTGTATACGTTTGGTAGTACACTTGGAGTTACGAGTTCAATGTGAAGTGTATACGTTTGGTAGTACACTTGGAGTTCCGATTTCAATATGTAGTGTATACGTTTGGTAGTACACTTGGAGTTACGAGTTCAATGTGAAGTGTATACGTTTGGTAGTACACTTGGAGTTCCGATTTCAATATGTAGTGTATACGTTTGGTAGTACACTTGGAGTTACGAGTTCAATGTGAAGTGTATACGTTTGGTAGTACACTTGGAGTTCCGATTTCAATATGTAGTGTATACGTTTGGTAGTACACTTGGAGTTACGAGTTCAATGTGAAGTGTATACGTTTGGTAGTACACTTGGAGTTCCGATTTCAATATGTAGTGTATACGTTTGGTAGTACACTTGGAGTTACGAGTTCAATGTGAAGTGTATACGTTTGGTAGTACACTTGGAGTTCCGATTTCAATATGTAGTGTATACGTTTGGTAGTACACTTGGAGTTACGAGTTCAATGTGAAGTGTATACGTTTGGTAGTACACTTGGAGTTCCGATTTCAATATGTAGTGTATACGTTTGGTAGTACACTTGGAGTTACGAGTTCAATGTGAAGTGTATACGTTTGGTAGTACACTTGGAGTTCCGATTTCAATATGTAGTGTATACGTTTGGTAGTACACTTGGAGTTACGAGTTCAATGTGAAGTGTATACGTTTGGTAGTACACTTGGAGTTCCGAGTTCAATATGTGGTGTATACGTTTGGTGGTACACTTGGAGTTCCGAGCTCAATATGTGGTGTATACGTTTTTATGTACATGTCAACCGATACGGGAACTAAGTTTTGTTACGTATTTTGCCGATTCTATTCGAAAACGTTAGCATAACTTGGAGCTCTGTTTTCGATATAGAGTTCATACATGTATATGTAGATGTATTTGTACATGTAGATATCAACCAATACGGGTATATTTTGCCGATTCTGTAATGCTATGGCGTAGCGCCAAAATAGGCATTTCCCAATGTTCATAATAAAGTTTTTGAACCTTCGCTTAGGCTTTTGCTGGCAGTTTTGTTTGTCGAAATAATCTAATATTACTAGTTTTGCTCTACATAGCCAATGGAGTAACCAAAGAAACACACACAGAAAGTATATCTACAGTAAGAGCCTCTAATAGGCAAGTAGGTACACACAGTGTATATTTGGCTTAGTTTTCGTCAGTGTTATGGTTTGTTATGTTTTTTATGGTTAGAGCAAAATATGGTTGACATGCATGGAAGAATTACGGCTTTTTTATGTGTTATTTTAGGCTGTGCATTGATAGCGTAGCAGTGCTTGTTTGTGGTCCGCTGTTTCCCAATATTCGTTCATGTTACACATGTAGGTAAAGATTGATAAACGTCGTTGTGTTATACTGCAATGCGCGCATTTTAGTTGAGTTCTTGTTTATATTATCGGAGAACCCCTGTTTGTGCACAAACTTATTGAAGATATCGCTGTAATTATTCATATAATTGCAAGTCAGGCTCATTCATAAACCCAACTATCCACAGCAATTCTATATATATATATATATATATATGTGCACGTCATGTTCATTCATAAACGCATTATCCCCACCAATTCTTTATGTAAGTGCACGTGATAATCTTTGTCCGATATACAACACATTTTCCACGCTGCCTAAGGGGAAAACGGACAACTGAAGATGATGTCAGTCACAGGAAAATGAAGTAATCCGGGGTAATATTGCCTTATTGTTTGTGGCAGGTTAACATTAGAATCATGCTTCACCTTCCCAATAAAGTGTGTGGTGAGAAAAGTGACAGTTCGTGAAGTATGTTTGAATGCCAGTGAATGACATAACAATTCTGTACTGACGATTAATGTTACCTTTTTTGCATTCCTTAGCTTGAAACGGTAACTTCAACTCCGTCCGTTGATTTGCATGGCCGCCATCAAGACGACCAAGAGGTCATTGGTCGAGGTCACAAGCCACAAGAGCACACGAGGAAACGCCAGGTAAATTGGTGTTTAACATAAATATCGAAGTCAATTTCACCCAATAATGCACCAAGTTGGGACACGCCACCCTAGGTGGAAATCCTTAATATTAGGCATCCCGTCGTGTGTTGTCACCTATTACCCACAACTGACCTCCAATTGCTCTTAATCGAGTAGGGTTTCCATCGTCATCCTAATTTCCATGTTCACACAGCCCTTAGAAGTAGAACTCTTAGCACTGCCATGACCACGGTATGGTTCTTCAACCAATGTACATGTATTTATATAGTACGCACTCTATATAAAGTTTTGTCTGAATAAGTCCATTAGTGAGACGTGTAACATTTTAAACGACTGCTTTATAGCACAGATAATCGTGTGTATTCAGCTTTGACTTCTCATTTCGCGTTCGACTCGTCAACTGCAATAGCTTATGTATTTCGCCCAGTAAAATTCACCTATGCGACTCTTTAAACATCACATGCATGCTCCAGCTGTCGTGAACGAAGTCGAAACGAGAGTTACATCCGAAAAACAAAGTTTTTAAACAACGCTTTAGATCATGTCTTTTCATCCGGTTACCAATCTCTAAGGTGGGGGGCATATTCATTTTACTGAGTGGATAGATGTATCTTTATCAATGATGCTGGTAATTGACCCGCTGTGTTATGTTGCACATTTGTGTAAAAAAAGCTTTTAATCACGCTCTCACATTGTATGACTAGTTGGCAAAAGGCGGCGCTGTGTATTGCATTTTCATCCAATCAAAACGTTGGACATTGGGAAAGTACGCGATGTTGTATTGGTTACAGATGTGAATTGGGAAAAATAAGCATTGTACTGCTGGAACTATACAGAGTTTCAGATAGCTGTTAAAAACGTGGCAAGCATCAACAAATGTTTTTATTTTAAAAATTTATTACCTTACTTGCTCATGTTATGACGTAATTTAGGTTTAAAATTTCTGGTCGTTTTTTCAAGTTTGCATACCTTGGAATGATCTGTAATAAATATTTGTAAAGTGGCCTCAGTCCCAAGATTGTTGTCAATCAAGTTTCAGTACATTAAACGCACTCTTACTGTACATTTTATGCTCACACATATACGCTTGTGGGTGCATACTGCCGTGATTTCGGTCCGGTCCGTCCGCTGCAGCTGTAAACGCCTTGTGGGATTTTAACTTGGTGAGATATCTCCCTGTGAAGCTGACGACACCTGTAGGCGAGTTGTGGACCAATCTGATTACTGCTTTGCTCCTTAGTTGTCATTCATATTACATTCAAGTACTTTCCTAACTGTTCTGGGACCATCATGAAAGTTGACAGGAGTGTTGTTGCTGACAAGAGCTTGAATCGTGTTGATTCCCGTATGGTTAGAACCTTCATGGTGCCCCCCATGACATTTTTGATTCTGTGACTGTAGTTTCTAATCCCCTTACACTATTTTTGTAAAATCCAATTCCCAAAATTAGCCACATTCAAAATTGAAAGCTCATGAAATTTGCACGAGTTAGTATCAACAAAGTTACGTTGTGCTTTTATGTAAAGCAATAGTTTGTGATGTGATAGATATATGTTCAAAACACAACTGCATCTCTTAAATTAACAGACGTGGTTTTATAAGCCCCCTCTCCCAGATTCTATATTTCTTTACAGACCATTGAAGGCCGAGCAACTGAGGCGGTTGGTAAGTTCATGAGGTCTCACACCACTGCTATAAATAACCTTTTTTCGCGACCTGGTAAAATGCCATTTTTCACTGAAGGTTTGTCGTGCAATTCATTCAAAGCACCTGTTTACCACGCTTTGCATGTAGAGCTCAGAAATTTCCCAACCCCGTGTACAAAGTTTAGTTGTTTCGGTGACTTTTTCCCGCTGTGCCGTTGTAGGGAAAGGGAAAGAATAGACATGTGCAATTGTGTCAAAGTGTGACTAGTTCCAGAGAGGCAGTACACTGGGGCAGGAAGTAGTGTGACTATCAACCATTTTGAATGTCTATACACCAGTCTGTGAAAGGATCAAGCACAAATTCCTCCTTCGCTCCCATAATGAAAGTTACACTTTTCAAGCAGCTTGTATGTGGAATTCCAGTTGAAAATTGCAGGGAAATGGTAGATGGGTATCCTTCTCAAACTCGTAATCTTTGCTCATTTTTCTGGTACAACTTTGCTTTTATGCTGGTACTGTTGAATACACGCTCTGCCTTGATCCATGGAATGACCCTAAATCAAAGCAAAATTACTGACCACCCAGTGTATGCCTTCATTAGACACGCAATGCGCTGCAATTGCATCCCATAGCGCGAACATGTAACACCCTCATGTTTTTTAGTAATTCACACAATCATGTGTGTATCTTTTATGTTAAAGGTATGTATCCCAGAACCGGTAAAGGTCTGGTTGTCCTTGTCAACAACATTAATTTTGATGCTGAAACAGATGATGACAGAGAAAGGCAAAGAAGACACGGTATGGTTTTGCTGTTAGCACTTTGTTTCAAAAATTTCAGTTGCTATAGCGGAAAATGAATGACATGTGTTAACGATAAATGGCGACATACATGTAGAACGGCTGTCAAGAACAAATTTATTAAGGTCACTTGGAGTTCTGAAACAGGTCTCAAATTGATTGCAAATTCAGGGTTTCGAAACAACGACCACTAGTGTAGTTTATTTCAATGCACTTCGAACCATCCCAGAACTTAAAATTCGAAGCCATGATGTCACTTGGAATTAAATTAGTTGTTTTGGAGAAGAAACGAATTTTCAGTACTTTGGGAGCCCTGAAATTTACCTCTAAACTGAGTGAAGAACAAGATAGACTCAATCCTGCAACTAGACATGGTCCAAACCCAAACGTGTTTTTAAGACAATGTACTGGTTTAATGCCACTTGGAGAGATGATTATTCCCAAAACTTTGTTGATTACAGCAGTTGTCAAAGCAACACACTTTCACGTTTTGTATCTGACAACAACAACATACCTTTGCTTCTGACGGTACAGATGCTAGTAAGCGTGAGATATGTTAAAGAGTTTCAAATCTCAAACTATTGTTGAAAACAGACCGAATATTCTTGTGTTAAATTTAGGCTTCAAAAATCTTGCAGGTTCCGAAAAAGATGAAAAAATTTTGCTGGAAACGTTTAAAAGATATTCAGCACGATACGACGTTTTGTGTGGCAATGACTTCAACAAGGAAAAAATGGAACTCAGACTTAAGTTCGTGCAAATGAAACTCAAAACCGAAACATATAATCAACTCATCTTCTTCGTACTCTCACATGGTGAAAAGGTGAGTATTATTGACCACTACAACTGTACAGTAATTCAGGTTCATGTACATCCGTAATGTCGTGAACACATCTACTACCACAAGAAACTGTAGGAACACCGCATTTATCCACCTTCACTCTTATCAGGCTTCTGTTGTGAGTCAGCATGTGTGAAAAATTGGCTGATAAGCCACCTCTGGAACTACTTTTGGCTGAATGGATGACCAGGCCATAAAATTATAATAAGCCAAGACCAGTTAACTAATGCAACAAAGAATAATGTCGTAGCATCACCTAGCCTTGGTGGAAAGCTGTATACTGTCTTGGCTCTAATAAACGCTTAGAAAACTTCATTTCACAGGGAGGGGACGCTTATTGTAGCCTAAGGCAGTTGAAACCCGGTTTCCGAAACGGGTAAAATCGGAAGCTAGGATTCATCAAATGTACGCTCTGTGACGTATTTGTAGCCTATGACAGTCTTTCTACAAAGTTGTGGTGCATTGCTATCAAACTTCGTTGTTGAATTACGATCATTTTTCAAAAAATTGTGCTCATCCCAGGGCGAAAACTTGCCGAGTGATACGTCGCTGAATCGCGATGGTCAATAGGAAAACTGAATTCTTGAATAAAAATATAGTTTCGACTCAACAAATTACCTGAAATCTTCTTTATGTTTTACAATTTTTAAAGTTCATGTGGAGTCCAGATTAATTGCGATTAAGTCCAAATCTGCGCTACATCGTACCCCACCCACAGCACGAGAAAAATCTCTGGATGAACACACATGTTGTTGTCACGTGACGTTTGTTTTGAAGTTCGTCTGCGTATGAGAGTGAGCGTGCGAGTGCGGGTCATCGACGACAGACTTTTTTGTTACAAAAGGCGGGGGATTATGAAAGAAAATGGAGTTTACTAGATTGTTTTTCACTTAAACGGCTGCAACGTGCAACGTGAGTGCTGGTTAACTCACAGATTTTGCGTGCACAGGCCAACGGTTGTTACACATGTAGCTCTACCGTGGAGTAAAACATTTTAATGTAGATCAAGACTTGGACTGTTAAAACAGTCCAAGTCTTGATCTACATGTTGGGGACGAGCTGACGAGGTGAACTACCCGGGCTGTGTGGAATTTCTGGGCCTAACGGAGACACTGACGCAGTGGTCAGTTAGCTAGCTCGCTGTATCAAGACTATTATCAAAATCCAAATTCGTTTTATCGTGTCCCTGTCAATAATAACGGCATGCCAAAGTTTCTTAATGATCGTGCTTCAGGAACATAACAATCACGTGTTTTGTACACATACGCGCACGCCGCAGATCACATCTCGGAAATTTCCGATTTGATGAATGACATTGAATGAGCACAATGAAATTAAACAACGTCGTTTTAGAGCTTGTAACATTCATAATAAACGTATTTTGAATATTGCAATGCATGTGTTCCAAAATCTAAGTAACCTGGGTTCTATATTTTTGTATTCGTGCGCGCCGAATGAAAGTAATCGTGAGTGTTGCTGTGTTGCAAAATCTCTTATCCTGGGCCAGTTTGAAAAATTCAAAGTTGTACTCATATTTGTTTTCGCTCCGCCTTTCAAATATTACAGTAAAAACTACGTAAAACTCTCTCCATCAAAAGTACAGTCTGCTAGGGTAGATTGTAATCAGCTGATAATATCCGCATGAGCGAAGCCAATTATCCTCGCTCGTGACTCGATGAATAGAGCATCTTGGGGGCATCCCTTTGATCGTGAGCCGTTAATAAAGTAGAAGCGTCTTTTGAATTTCGAAAAACTGACAGTTTTACGAACGAAATTCTCAAAGTCGAGCGATGTGTATTCCAATTCCAACTTATGTTACACTAATTAATTACACGTACTATTGCATTTTACTCGTACATGTACCAGGCATGCATTATGTCTGTGTAGGTCAAAACATTGATATCAGAGTCAACAAGTCAATACTGGACACCAACGTTATTTCGTTTACTGCGAAACGCTGTAGTAATATACCTTTAAATATTTCTGAATGAACCTAATTAAATATCCAGTCACTGAAATGGTTGCCTATCCCAAAGCAATTAAATTATATGTACATGTATTTAGGACTGTTAAACTTGGAATTCCAAATGCGAAGTGGGGTAAATCATGGATGTTTTCATACAAAATAGGCCTTTTGAAATCGACATGCAATAGTAAAATTGGTTTATTGTTAAGCTTGCTCTTATTCGTGAGACTGTCCCAAGTAGCCTGTATAAGTAAACAGTTAACAAATGGTTTATATGGTCCGGACTGAGAAGGTCATTGATGTACAGTGTATTACTCCCTGTGAGTTTTGGATAGCCAAGCCTGGAATGAATGTTGTTCAGCGACACTGGAAAATAAGTTTCATGCTTGTTGTCAAAGGCACATTTGTTATTTTTTAAACGTGTGTAGAGTACAGGTGCATGAATATATTAATGTAACACATGAGGGCAAAAGATTTAACATTATTCACAGGATGGCATCGTAACAACTGATGGACATCTACTGCCATTTGGAGACATATGTAAATACTTCCGGGGGGATGAAGTACAAAGAATGAGTGGTACGTACATTATCGGTTATTTACTCAGCTCCTGAAACTCAAATTATGAAACCCCACACACAGTGTGTCATTTTCTTTATTTTTTCAGACTTTTTATCTAGCAAAATTATGAAGCACTCTCATCGCAAGTTTAACAGGGCGTGATAAACAACTGTTTTCATTCACATTTGGACATCTGGGTATTTGGCAACCTAAGGAGTGCTAGAATACTCTTGGTTCCAAAGTGTGCATGAACGCTCAAATCACAGGTCATTCTATTGGTGGGATGTAGTTGCTATAGTGACCTGAAACCAGTGTATAATCTAGAAAAGTGCCCTCTTTCTGGATTTCAATGTTTAGCCTGCTAACATGATTTGGTCGTAAGGTTTGAAGTTGCTTTACAGTGTTTTGTGCATGTTTATTTCAGAATCCCCGAAGATGTTTGTATATCAGTCTTGCCGTGTCACAGGCCGGAAGAGACCATACACTGCTGCATGTATTGACAACAGAGACGCAACAAGCGACTATGTTATGGATCAGCCGCCTGTTGCTCATGTGCTCACGGCATACGCCACGACTGATGGTAAACTGTTTAAAACACTTTTGAAAATCAGCTGTAATCAGTGAGGTCGGCAATTGTGAACTGCTTAGTTTATCAATGTGAAGATGATTCAAGCCCCGCACACTTTGTCGTGAATGTGAGAGGGGACGGCAAACCCACAAATAAATGCGTTTTGATCTTGGGAAAGACTTTGAGTGTACACCCCCTGATGATTTTGGTGGTGTCGCTCTATATCAGCGGGCATCACGTGACTCTTAGTAAAAGAGCCACATATTAGCTGACATACATGTACGATGTCAACCTCTTCTGGAAACAAATTATTTGTGGTCTCATGAGTGCAGAGGTGTGTTTGCACTGGCGTACCACGGGGAATCATGCACTGGCGTAGCACGTGGAGTTGTGTATGCAATGGCGTACCACGGGGAAGTGTGTATGACGGCACCATTCCCTCTTCATTGCAAACAAGTCATCCCTTCAATTGAAAAATTGTAATTTTTTTGTTTTGCTTTTCTCCAACGTTCATTGCAAGTACCTAGACTGACCTCAAATGTTAGCACTTTCTCCCCCACATCTTTGAAATGTGATTGCGAATTTGGCAACATTGATGACAGCCATTCTTCAAAAATTTCCTTTAAGTCTTTGTTTGTGTTGTCATGGAAATTTGCGTTTATTTTTATAACAGGTGGTTTCACTTGTCAGTTCACTTGATATCATTGGCTGACTAGTTAACGTTAATGGTGTGCTTGTTTTGTTTGTATGAATTTGAATAGCTTCACTGTTTTCATTTACAGGTAACTATGCATTACGACACCCTGGTGAAGGGTCTCCTTACATCAAGACCCTATGTAAAGTAATTAAACAGCACTGCTCAGATCATCACCTAGAAGACCTGCTGAAGATAGTCAATTACAAACTGTCTAAAATGAGCTTTGTTATCGATGAGCGACAAGCTTTTCAAATGCCAGAATACAAATCCAGTTTAACACAACACATGTTCATCCACAATGAACATAAAAATCTCACAGATTCGTGTCGTGTGTTCACTTGTCCACGTTGTAAACTGGAGTTCACATGAACTGTTGGTGTTCCCACCAGTTGCTGCATATTAACTTTGTTTCAGGGGAGTTAATTTGTACTGCGATGTGTTCTACATGTTTGTAAGATAGTTGCGGAAGCGCCACGTGATTACGTAGTTAGTATACGTCACCAGTGTCCACCCCCCTATTGCGTAATAACTAAAGTGCATCAAGGTGGTGGGAGTGTAGATCAAAGGTCACTTGTACTTTTAGTAAAACATAGACAGAGATAGCGTAACTTCGTATCTTAGTTTACAAAACAGCAACATTGCGTGGGGTCGTTTGTACCTGCCAGTATCTCTATGAAGTTCACTAGTGTCTCTAAGAAATGAATCAAGCCGATAAAAGTCATTCTCACATCAAAGCCAAGCGTTTACTACCAGTGTGCCATTTCAGTTTCTTGCGCGTTTCAGTGAAAAACGCTTATTACTGATAAGGCTCGCGGGCTGTCAGTAAAATGTTATAAACAAGGCAAAGCTATAGCTTACTTTTCGCTAAATTTGCAATAGTCCATCTTACCAGAGAACAATTTTTAGTTAACTTGTTTTGTACTCTATATCTATTACTTTTAATTACGTTCGTTACAATAAGTGACCTTGTATCGACAACCTTGGTCTCCTTTTCATCCATAACGTACACTGTTGGTGACAGAATCTCAGAGGTTACAGGGATTATAAACTCATGACACTCGCTTTTATCAGCGATTGCAATAACTTATTACCCGTTAGGGCAGTGGGGGCTGTAAACTACGCCTGGTCAAGCAAAAGAACTTAACACCATCACGTAATGTGTATAAGAGTGAAAGGCATGTTACCGGCCAAACAAATGTTTCGGGTTTTCTCAGGAATTTCCAACAACCCGAAAATGGGGGAGGCTTTTCGGGTCGGTCCATCACGACCTAAACGCGATAATGTGTTGTAAACAAGCTTACTACGCACGTATCATATATGATTTGGACATATTTCAATCATACTTAATGCCAAAATGAAGATAAGATATTAAGAAATGATTTCGCCCATCAAGCCGCAAATGCGAAGGTAATGTGACGACACTTAAAAAGGTTGATTAAAGGGTAATGAGCACCCCCTCCCAGGGCCACAAACAAAATAATAAAACACCGTCGTCACATGGAGACCGTACACCTGCAACTCCCTGGTTCCCTGCGTGCTGACTCAGCACGCAGGAACAGGTATCACGCAGTAGTACGCGCTTTATCATTGGTTGATGAAACCTCGACAGTCATTGATTAGCGTTACAATAAAGTAAGAAAACGGTGGACCTACAAGCGGTTTGTAGTGTCGTAGGAGCAACTATTTGGTTTTTGCAGTAATGTTTAATAGTCGCGTGCTTGAAGCACACGCATGTGCAATAAGGATTGTTCTCATTATTACGGTATGTGAAACTTCCTCGACAAAAAAATCCGTCATGTGGCCGGTTGAACTACTGTTTCATTCCTACTGAGTGAATACAGGACAGTACAAAGATGCAAACCGAAAAGGCGCAACCACAATTAATGGGATTCACATTTCTTGAACATGAACTTTAAGCACCGATTTGTCTGCACAACAGACCACATTTACACTTCCTCAATCAGTCATGCTAGTTTGTTTGCATAAAGTGCTACTTGTTGAGAATTCGACCAGCCAATCAGAAACGCCATGTAAAGAAGTTTCCCGAGGGAAATTAAGTGATACCTGATTGCTGGGTGCCTCCTAGCGGCACGCAGGGAACCAGCTACTCACCTGCAACAACCCTTTGAATCGTGCGGTTGCGCTCCCTTGTGACATTCTAGATCGGCTATTGGACTAGAAATGAGTCAGTTGTCGACAGCCAAAACAGAGCTGGTCAAAACAAAACGAAGTCTAACGACCGTTGAAGTTTGAATTTCCAGAGTGTTTTTGGTGCATTGTCGCGATCATGATAGACAAATTAGTTTACTGTATATTCTTGGATCAACTACGATTAAATCCATAGATCGAATTCATTTTGTTGATTATTGTGTCTTGTAGGCTCTATGTGACTTTCTACGCTCTTTTAAAATGAGTCTGTATTGTTGTCTTCACTGTGCGTTATCATCTTTGATCTGAACAGTCTACAGTGTTAAGATTAATACTTTAGTTTCACACAGCTTGGCTTATCACTTCGAACATTACAATACATTTGTTAAACTCTAGTTCGTTTGTTGTTTAAATCTCTTCCGACGAACCACCTCCTAATAGCTAACCCGCATTTTCCATTGCATCACACCCAGCAAGAAACTTGGTTTACCGAACGTTTCCCATTCAAGTGTGCTTGCGGTCAAGTTTAAGCTGTTAGCAGGCATCTATCGATCTGAGTTCCTCTAGACTAGCTGGCTGACTTGATAACTTAACAACAGACGGAACTTTTTGTTTTGTAGTGAAATTGCGCGAACAAATTTGTTGTTCAAGTCCAATTTGCCAGCAGGTAGTAATGGAAACCGCGCCCCCAAAGTGACAAGTATGGTATCACCAACCACAATAACATGACACTCATACTCAGTCATGGCATTAAAACTGCAGATTTCACTCGACTTTATGTATCCAAAATCTTTATTTTGCATTCTACAAGGAATACCACTAAACTTGATATGTAAGCAAGTAGTGACACGCGTTTGCACAGGTGGAATAAAGCAAAAAAATAACAAAATAGGGACACCCAGCCCTCCACGGGGTTAACAGTGTATACGTCACAAAGCAACAAATAAAAAAGGAACACCCAGCCCTCCACGAGGTTTAAACGTCACTATGAAAAAATGTATTGCGAAATGATCGAAAAGAAGACATGTGATGTCCCAAGTTGGTTTAACTCTCAGGCTGTACGGCTCATAATGTGAGCCCCCTTGTGATATCCTAAATCCGCCACTGCCTCGTCACTAAAACTCGTTAGGAAACGTATGAGTCATCAAGGTAAGGTTAGCTTCTTTTTTGAAGCTCAGGAAACAATTAATTGCTTGTCTAGAGTTCCCAAGGATCAAACGGTGGAGAATTATTGGTGACGTTCATTCGTTTTGATCGGGCAGATTTTAAGAATAAACTATAGAAAGGCAATAGATTGACCTCATATTTACAGAAAGCTGTAATTAATTGCCAAAAAGTGTGTTCCAATGGTTTTTGTCCAGTACGTTTAACGGTTGGTTTTACCCGGTTTTTAACTCACCACGAGTGCTGGGGAGTCCTTCCCTAGTTGTTTAACTAGTTAGGTTGCTCACACATCACTTAGTGGGTTATATTTCCCTAGCTATGTTACTCACCTCTCACTTAGTGGGTGTGTGTTACTCACTTAAGTAACATGTAAAGTACAGTCTATCGCCCATTAGTGTACTCACGTAACTCATAGCAGAAGCTCTCTCCTTCAGTTGTTTTTCTCGCCTATATTAAAGTACGATTTAGGCATATTATGGAGACAATAAGTCACGATATATGGACCGTTACTATGGTGACACTTTTTATTGAAGTGGCATTTACTTCATCTATATTTGAGCCCAGTCTATCATATTCTGCAAGGTTTTACTATACTGCGTCATACAATGTCGTGAAACAGACGTTATGGTTACAGTCACCATTAGGAGGCAGCGTGCAAACCATTTACCCAAAGAAGTCGTGAAATAGGGTCGAGATGGTTACGGCCACCAGAACATGGCAGTGTGCAAACCGTACCCGAAGACGTAGTGAACTCTAGACGAGGTGTTACAGCCATCAAAAGGGGACTGTGTGCAAACTATACTGAAATTCCCAACACAAGGTCGTGTAATAGGGGCGCAATGGTTACATCTAGAAAGGGACAATACGCAAACCGTATAACCAAAGAAGTAGTGCAACAGCACGAGATGCTTGCAACCATCAGATGAGGCAGTGTACAAACCATATGCCAACCATAACATCGAGCAACGGGGGTGAGATGGTTCCAGCCATCAGAAGGGTACGTTGTGCCAAAACACATTCCCAATATAATACCGTGCAACAAAGACGAGATGGAAACAACCACTTAAAAGGTATATTGTGTAAACCGTGTGCTCGTGATATGTGCTGTAAAGTCATGTAAATGGGGTTGCTGGCTGGAACCACCACTAAAAAGGGGCAGTGTGTAGGCCGTGTGCCCAATATTATGCCTGCAAACGGAGCGAGGTGATTACAACAACCAAAAGGAAGCAGTGTACAACCATAAGGCCATAAAACAAGTGCCGGCTTTTTAACATAAATTTTTTTCGGTTACTGAGTTGAGACCCGATCAATCCGCTGAAATATGATAAAGTGTTGATATTTTGCAAAATAATAATTTTGCTTAGATGAATGAATGATTGATGTTTTGACTTCAGCTCTAAATATTCATTGCATCAAGATTCAGGTTAGACCATCAACAGACTTTGAACGATTTTGCTTCAAAGCACAGATCGTAGTGGTATTGCCTGGCGTAATGCAGTAATATCAATGGCTGTACCAGTAAATCGACTTTATCTGTACTTTATTGCTCAACCTCGCTACTTAATTTCAGTTTGTGTTCTTGAAAACATGCCTGGACCCCTACACTGTCAACTTGGACAGCATACATCTGAAAGAATGGTGTAAAGGCGGTAACATTATCTGTACGCTTTAGTGTTTTTGACCTTAGTGTGCTATAAGCGATCACCTAACGCATGCGCAATCTGACCATTCGTCACAGCCTTCTTTTTTCTGTCCTGTTTGCAACCGAAATTAATTATTCATTTGCCTTACTTAGAGTTAGACTCCGTCCATTCTTACAACCGAAATATGCAACCATGCAATAGGCACACGGGATTTGGTATATTTCACTACTGGCCAACATCAGCTGATTGTTTATCTAATTGTCCAACGACTGAAGTAGAGCCAAACTTGTGTTCATGGTGAGCGCGACAAACACTTTTTACTTTGCGATTACAAAAACGATCACGATGAAGCTCTCTTCTGATTAACTTTTCAAGAAAGATGCCACACCGTCGGTAGTACCCTTTTCTCTACGGCGCAATCTGCTTTATCTTCTTGTATGTGTGGTCGGACCCCTTTCTTCGACATCCTAGATTCGCCACAGTTGACTCTATGCAAATACAATGTATCCAATCATGAAACAAAAAGAGGCCTACATGTTTTTGAATCAGGCTTTGCTATTTCAATACACTATTAAAATTCAATGCTAAAGTTGATACGGTGGGCATTGGACGCCTACTTACCACTACAGCACTGTTTAGACCAGTTACAGTGCCTCGTGGAGATTTGGGTCTGTATATTTATTGTACTGGCCATTTCTTAATAAACATTAAAATCTTTTTCTTCAGACCACATTCTATTGCACAAATAAATCTTAAACTCCAGCTGCCCGAATTTTGCAAGCCGCTTTTGTCTTTGATATCTGATGTAAAAGAGTAGGAATACCCGCACTCGAAAAATAGAATATTGATTTTCGACAAAAGATGTCACTGCTGCATACTTGATTAGCGCGTTGACATCATCCCACTACTAGACACCACTGTATTAGTATCTTCAAGTGACCACACTCTCTCCAGAGTATTATGTCACTGTATAACAATGAAGATCAACAAAAACGAGAACAACTATAACAGGTTAAAATGATATATATATACATAGTGAACGTCACTTCAGAGGTCGGTTAACATAGCTAGATCGTTAGATGATACAAGTCAGTAAGCGGGTGCCCAAAATGGAGTCACCCATCTATGATACTTCAGAAAGGCAGATAGCTTGCTGACAAAGATATGAAGAGAAGGGAAAGATGTAATGCAGCCTAGCAAGTTATTCCAGTCCGTGGCTGTTCTACTAAGGAAAAATGTCTTTTTCCTGTAATCTTTCCTATTTATTGGAATATTATGACTGGATGACCTTCTGGTACAAATGCCTAGATAGTAAGATCTGGGATAAGGACAACTACATCAGAGTTGATGATTACCGACTTCTTACCATACTGTATTTGTAAAGAATTTTCAGCCCACAGATTTTGAGTCTGTGGCTCCGGCTGAGGGTGGGCCAGTTTAATGTTTCTAACATTGAACAGAGGATAGACGATTGAACCGTCTCGTGACCCAGCGAACAGCTATCCTCAGTACTTTCTCTACAGCTGCAATGTCTCTTTGGGTATAAGTATCCTAAACAGTAGAGGCGTACTCCAAGGTGGGTCGAACCATTGTTTTATACGCAAACTCTTTACATCGTTGGCTGCTTATACGCAAGTTTCGCCGAAGAAAGCCCAGAGTTTTATTTGCTTTCTTCTGGATGTTGCTTATGTGGGATGACCATATGAGGTCATGCGAGATGGTAACGCCCAAATATTTAACCTCCTTGACCGACTTTGGCGTGTGATTGTGAAGTACATAGGAGGTGGGCTGGATTTGGCGTTTTCTGGTCAGGGTGAGGGCACTACACTTGTCTGGGTGGAAAGCCATGAGCCACTTGTCATCCCACAGAGCAAGACTATCTCAATCTTTCTGCAGGGCCTCTCTGTCAGCGGCTGAGTTGGCAATGTTGGAGCATATTGTATCGTCTGCAAATAGTCTAGTTTTACCAGACAGGTCAGGGGGAATATCATTTATGTATAATAGAAACAAGCAGGTGCCTAATACTGAGCCTTGGGGTATCCCAGAATCCACAGGTATACTTGACGACTTTTTGCCTCTGTCAACCGCAGTCTGTTGTCGTCCAGTTATAAAACTTGCGATCCAGTTATTAATAGCACCTGATATACCGTGTCAGTTTAATTTGTGAATCAGTAAAGAGTGGTTTACATTATCGAAGGCTTTACAAAAATCCATTATGAGAGCATCAACACTATTACCTTTCTCAACGTGCTCACTAATCTCACTAATGAAGCCCAACAGTTGGGTTTCACAAGGCAATTTTGAACGTAATCCATGTTGTTCCGGACATGTTATTTGAGACACAAATTGCTCTAAAATCGTGTGAACAATTATGTCTTCAAGCATTTTACACACTATACGGGTTAGTGATATCGGTCTGTAGTTCTCAGGTAAGTTTTTTTATCCTTCTTTGAAAACAGGGATTACGTTTGAATGTCTCCAGTCAGACGGGACAATGCCAGCTCTAAGTGATGATTCCTTATGAGGATCACAGGTGGAGCCAGTGGCACTGCATTGCTTTTAAGAATGATTGAGTGGATGTTATATATATTCATCTATTTTTCAACATTTAAGGCCTTGGCCGACATGTTACATCAAATTTACAGGATATCACTGATCAGCTTTTCCCTCATCGCAGTAGCGTGAAATACAAATTTCATTAGATTAATCTGAGCATTGGGCTCCGATATTTTCACTAGATTTACAAATTTACGTTTATTTGGTTCAGGCGAGCAACACTCAGGTATAAAGTTTTCAGGGAACAGTGCATTTTACAAACACATGTAAAATGGTATACACCTTCAATTAGGTACACACAGAAACAACACGCATGGTATTTTAAATCCACAAGGGCATGTCTATCTTGCTCTACAGTTGTATCATCAAGTTATTGTTGGAGCAACGTAATTTAGCCATAGTTGCTAAAAAGTTATATGGAATATCACGCAACAGATGGGATTCAATTTCATAATCAATTTTGAATGAGGAAAATGTTTTGAGCTATTCCCAAAGAAAATCTCCCGTCTTGTAAAAAATCTTTAATTCGTGCTAAATTATGACAAGAAAAGAAGCTTCGCAGCCAACTCCCTGATTGTACCATACCAATCCAAAACCATGTCTTTGCAGCAAATTCCCAAAAGATGAAACACAATTTTTCCTACCAGCTTCGTCCAGTGTGACAAGCTTGTCATAGACTGATTTTGGATTTCGATGTGCTGGCATTTTTAACAATTTAAACCAACACTTGATTAATTTAACAAACAGCTTAACATAAATCGGATACCTTCTCAGTTCTCCCAGGACAGCATGATTTGGTCAGTTACTTCCAACACCCAGCAATTGCTTACAGAATTTCAATTGATACTACAATATTCTTTAAGCCCCGAAATATCTCTTCCATAGCTAATGATTTGGTATACCGTTTTATCAAAAATCCCGTGTGCAATTTTCGGTGAAAGTCGTCTACATTTTGACTGAAAAGGTTTAAGTGAAAACATTGCTTTCTGCGCCTTCTGAGACAAATTTTCTGTAGCTTGCTGCCAGACTAACTTAGAAATTAGGCAAATGCCCAGGTACTTGTTTGATGAGACGACATCAATTTTTTTCATTTTCGAAATGTCATTTTTCGTATTTTCTCTATGGTCTGCCGTTCTAATTACCATTATTTTCGTTTTTGTAAGGTTAACTTTTATACCCCTATCCTGACAGTATTCATGCAGAGCGTTGATTTGTTGCTGTAGTTTAAATGTTGTCTCTGCACAACCAACCATATCATGATCAGCGTATAGCAACATACAAATTTGAGGCATATTCTCATTCGTGCAAATTTCGCTGATTAAAGATTCTTTTAAGTAATCTACAAACTCGTTCAATTACATACTAAATAAAAAAGGACTAAACGTACACCCTTAGCGAGTACCAATAGTATTACTGAAAACATCAATTAACCTACGCTCATTTCTTAAGTTTGAATACATATTTTTCATCAAATTTAAATAAATACCATGAGTTTCTTTTTTGTAGCCTATTCCACAACAAATTATGTGAAATAATGTCAAAGGCCGGAGAAAAATCATCGAATGTAACATAAAATCTGCCTTTGTGCTTACCCAAGTACTTATGAATAACTCTTTGCAAGGTAAAAATTCGGTCTATTGTACTATTTCTAAAACCAGTCTGAACTTCGTTAAATAAATCATTATCGTTGGCCCAACTTAGACGGGCTTTTATAAGTTTCGTAAAAATGTTCCCGAGAACAGGCAGAAGTGAAATACCACCGTGATGATAATTATTTACGCAATGGACATACTACCGCGTCACTCCAGGGCTGAGGAAATTCCACTGATCGTAGAGCACTATCAAAACAGATGGACTTAAAGAGTCCATAAACGAGTCCGTCTACACCGGAAGCTTTACCGTTCGGTAGGTCTCGAAGAACTACAAAAATCTCACTTTCGCTAAAATCATGATTCAATTGATTTGGGTTATCTACCATTCAGTCGTTACAACACACATCACGACTTGCCAAGGTCCATTACTAGGATTTTCTTGGTTTAAGAGTAAGTGAAAGTGGTTAAACCATTCATCGGCAGAAATAAAAGTATATGACGTCATTTTCCTAGATCATGATTTTATCAGCTGGGATTGCTAACATTTTCAATTAATTTTTTCTCAGGCCATCATAAATTTTCTTTTGACTTAAAAGTCACTTTGAATTTTTGTCGCAATGCTTTGTACTTAATAAAATTAACCTGATTGTTGTAGTGTCGGAAACCAGTCAATGCACTATTTCTCTCACTTTTCAGCACCTGTAACTCCTCATCCCACCATGATGGTTGGATTTTCACAAATTTAACCGCGGCACTTGGGTGTACAATCATGTCCCAGGCAGCTGATGTATACATTTCGTTTAAGAACTGAACTGCGTCTTCAACCCGACTGCTCTTAATAAGATTCGCAATATCACTAGAGAACACTTGTAACCCACTGACAAACGTGTTAATGAACCGACTACATCCTTCAGTCTTCCATGTAACTCCTGCCGTCATATTCACGGATGAAATAATTTGTGCTATGAACAGTGTGATTCTGTGACTGAGTGAAGCCGTGAACATAACACAAACAAGAGGAAAGTGATCAGACACATGCCATAAATCAACTTTACATTCTTATACAAAATCGAACAATTCAGAGGACAATAGTACATATAATCAAGTACACTAGCCAACAATACGTCCTTTATTAGATAAACACGTGAACTCACCTTCCTCATCACCTGGAAATATACGGTTACATGCATGGACATTTAACTCGCAATACATTCTCACAAGTGGTTTTCCAAATGAAATAATAACATGATCTTTACTAATCCATAAAAAATTAAAGGTGTCTGAGTCATACCACTCACCAGTAGGCAAAAACTCTGCTGAGTCGTCTTGAATATAATCGGAGAGTTTGCCAATTCTAGCACAAGATCGCCAGCAATTAAAAGAGATACATCATCGTGGGCATTTAAAAGGGCATCTTTAATACCACTTCTCAAGATTTCTACACCATTCTTTTCAATTTGATTTCCATACACTGTTGCACCCTCTGGTGGCAAGTAAACACAACAGGATAATACGATCCTTTTCAGTACACAATAGACTAATTACTAATTAATAGAAAAATATCAAAATCGAAATCACAGTTGACTCTAGTTACAGACCGAGGTAAAGATTTTTTTACAAACACACAAACTCCACCGGAGTTTCTACCAAACTTCTTTTTCTTTAAATTAACTTTACTGAACATTCGTTGTACACAGGCAAAAAGTTATCAAACAGATTTTCGTTCGTTGCCCAAGATTCCACAACTCCAAATCAAAAGAACATAAGTAATCAACAATACTTTTGTTCTCTGTTTTGTTACTTAATCCGTGTTCATTCCAGACTGTTGTACGTATTTCGCGGGTCCTTGAAGGCTCAGCCTGTGGCCGGCCGGGGCCGAGGGCCACTGAAACTGCTAAGCATTCCTGTAGATATATCTTGCTTGACCATTTTCACTGCAATACAGCTTGCTGAATTGTATAGTTGCATTCTCCATATTGTTTTCGTTTGAAAACGTGTACAGCTCTCTTCCGGCTTTTCTTACTTTTATCGAAAAATCTTCAGAGATGTGAACATGAAGTGGTCCATTGGTTATTTCTTTTGCTCATAACTTTGTGTTTGTCCTTCGACGAAAACTTGGAAATTATTGGTCTTTTTTATTACGCTGTTGATGACCAATCCTATGGATGGATGTTATCAGGACATAGACTTGCTGGGAATTAGATCCCTCATTAATCA
>NMRA01000546.1:29649-53394 GCA_002633005.1 Phoronis australis
TTTCTGTAACTCGTGGTCGTATACCATATTGTCGCAGTGCCTCACTTTACAGACGGTAGACTAACCACCGTCTATAGATGACTCTGTAGAGATGGTGTAGCTCAGTTCTGAAAATCGGAAGTTGGTCATTTTTAACCCTGCGGGTAGGACGTGATATCCACTGGCATACTCAGTGTTAAAAATGACCAGTTTCCGATTTGATAACAGCGTGACTTAGATATTTTATTAAGTATGAGGCATAATTTGCCGAAAAGCGTTTGGCGTATGAATAATTGAAGCATAATTAACTAAATACTGAAAGTGCTCTTCCTGCTTTACCATGATGATAATTTTGAAAGATGTCGAGCAAATTATTGATACCTGGTATCACCGAAAGAATTCTGCTGGGTGGTGAATTTTCTGCCTGGCTTATTTGGACAGTATTGCCATCTGGACTTGCTGGACAGGATGAGCAAACCAAAAGGCGAATTTTGTCAGAAACACATGTATTGGTTTTAAATGATACATTTTGGCCTGCCATTTGCATTACTTTTTGAATCTTTTAAATCCCTTGGACGGTTCCGTAGTGTTTTAAATGTTACACCCTCAAACATGGCCTTTTTCAGCAAATGACCATCAAAAATTTCAAGGCATGTTTGTTGGCATGTTTATTTGTATGTGATTGAAATACTTTGACCCATTGTTGCGCTAAAACAAGATGACAAGTACTTTCCATGCTGGTTAACAACATATAATATGAACCTCATCGTGATGTATTTTGCAAGTGACGGCCTAATCCAAATTTTAAGTTCATGGCCTACAGAGTATATGGCTTTAACCCAAAAGAAAACTTAAGAAAGATAATTTAAAATCTGAAAGAATGTTGTCTTTGAAAACGTCAGAACATATCAGGCATTGATAATGGTTAAAGAAAAAAGTCAGTAAAGTTTTAATGGTTAAAGTATTCTTTTTTCTTAATATTCTATACATGCTTCTATAACCATAAACTACAAAAAATGGAAGTACGAATTTTTAATTATTAAACAAATTTCAACATAACCTTAAAATTTTCTGCAATTTCAAAATGGATTTTAGATTTGTGCAGAATATCCTGATGGAAAGTTTTTTGAAAATTATTGACAGCTTGCTGTAGCGACAATTAACCAATCACATTCCAAATAAGTTCCAGTGTATAAACAGCACTGACATGGAACAAATGGACTCTGCGGTGACAACTTTTGCCACCCATTTGGTAGGTAGAGCAATTTGCACTCGAACACCTTGCTTTGTGTCAATCATATGTCTAAATGTGTAACTGGAGCAAGGTTGAAAGGATCATCTTTTCTGCGCTTGCCTAATGACCTATGTACAGGTTCTTTGTCTTTGCAGTTAATCTCGTCATTTGTAAACCTGCACATGTGCAATCCAGTCTCTCCAGCCTGCAATTTCTCTCTTGCCACAGTTAGTGAGTTGTGTGTGTAAACGGATGCTTGATACCGATCTATTTGCTTCATGTCAGTTGCGCCGGGCCAAAAGTTGTTGTCTAAATGGGACTTTAGTCAGTGTCCAGGATCTAAACATATCTGCGCCCCTTTACACTTGGTTGCTTTTTAACTGTTCTCATTTTACATTTAAGAGGATGTCCATGTGACTAATGCCAATTGTCAAGACTTACTCATGGCTGCTGACATGTTTAGTTTGTCTCAAGTGAAACAACTATGCTGTGACTATATGAGTGCTCATATAGACAACACTAACTGTATAGGTAAGTATGATGACCAAGAACTCAGGTCTTAAACACACAACAACATGACCCGGGGGGTACTCACAGAGAATGTTTTGTCATTCAGTTGCTGGCTATTGTTTCATGATTGGTTTTCTTATGAAAGTGTGCCTTTTCAAAAACTCCCTAAGAGAGCATGTCTCGTCAATTTTAATTGACAACATAATGTTTCAGTTTGGGACGTCAAAACCGTATCTGGTTTCTGTTTATTGTTTCTTTAGAAGGGTTTTTAAATTTTTCGTTTCAACAGATTTTTTCATTTTTGATGCTTGCCAGCTGTTCAAGAATTCCTGTGAAAGTATTATATGGTTGATGTAATTTAAATCTATAAGAAACGGGCAGTGTATCGAATATAACTCTATGAAATTATACCTTTTTCATATAAGGCCCTTAGAAATGTTTTCCTTTTCCAAAGTGCATTCTTTAAATGGATGGCTATTTTAATGTTCTAGTTGTACTCCTATCATAAATATTGTCTATTCTGTTCTGTATTCAATGGGTAGCAGCGCAAGTTATTTTCCTAACCAGTCACATGACTTCGTGACTGGAGTTCAAAGTCCAAACTCTTAGGTCACCATGGTCTGTATACTCCACTGTTCTCCAGGAGATGTCGTGACTCAGTGGTTAGAGCTCCGGACTCTCGCTTGGGAGACCTGAGTTCAAATCCTGGTTTCACTGGCTGGCATCCGAGCATTGAACAAAGGTGTATCCATCATGAGAGACCTGAGTTTAAATCCTGGCTTCACTGGCTGACATCCGAGCATTGAACAAAGGTGTATCCATCATGAAATACCTGAGTTCAAATCCTGGTGTCAATGGCTGGCATCCGAGCATTGAACAAAGGTGTATCCATCATGAGAGACCTGAGTTCAAATCCTGGTTTCACTGGCTGGCATCCAAGCATTGAACAAAGGTGTATCCATCATGAGAGACCTGAGTTCAGATCCTGGCTTCACTGGCTGGCATCCGAGCATTGAACAAAGGTGTATCCATCATGAGAGACCTGAGTTCAAATTCTGGCTTCACTGGCTGGCATCTGAGCATTGAGCAAAGGTGTATCCATCATGAGAGACTTGAGTTCAAATCCTGGCTTCACTGGCTGGCATCCGAGCATTGAACAAAGGTGTATCCTATTCCTCTGAGCTAGATCTTATTTGTGAATGTGCTCAAAGGAGTGAATAAGAACCTGGATGTAATGCAAAAGCGATTTCTGGGGCTGTGCTCATATTTGAACTTTTCTTCATACATGCTACCACCATGTTTTGCTCTATGTTTGGAAATCTTCAGCCATGCTTCAACAGTTCTGGGCCTTGTTCGAAATCTTCAGCTGCATTTAAAATGATTTTTTCTCCTGAACAAGATATATTATTGAACTGATTGCATTCTGTATTCAATTAACTGGTGGTCTCAATGGCTGAGTGGACTAGATCACGTGCACTAGAGGGTCTGAGTGGACTAGATCATGTCCACTAGAGGCTCTGAGTGGACTAGATCACCTGCACTAGAGCCTCTGAGTGGACTAGATCACCTGCACTAGAGGGCGGAGAGGGTCTCTGTTGGAGCAGAATATCTTCAGTATATTTATTAGGTCACATGATGTGGCCACAAGTGGCGTGCTGATCAAGCTTAAAAGTGTTCGCGATACATATTTCCACGTCGGTTTAGGAATTACATATTTATCAGTATGAGCTTGTATTACAAAGTGGTGGTGCTATGTTTTGCTCTACAAATGATAATGAATTATGACACACAGTTTGCACCACGCTTGAATGAATTATGAAGTAAAAGGGTTGTCTAAATATCAGCAGTTGTTTTTGTGAAACAACACTTATTGGAAAGTTAGAATGTGAAAACAGGACACACAGTTTGCACCACGCTTGAATGTATGCTGTGAGAAAACCCTGTGCTCTTATCCTGCGGGTTTTTACCTTTTTATCTGATTAATTATTGTAATTATAATGCGTATTTTCTCTTTGTTCTCAGGTGTTTACCTGCTTGCTGATCAGTATTCATGTCCAGACCTGAAAGCAGTCTGTGAGCGCTACATGCAAGGACATTTCCTTCAAGTTTCCCAACAGGAGGAGTTTCTCTGCCTCTCGCATTTTGAGATAGAAAAACTGGTCCAAAGTGAGCACTTGAATATTGAACACGAAAGTCAAGTGTTTACGGCCAGTCTAAAATGGTTCATGCACAACGTAACTGATCGAAGGCAACATGTCTTCAATGTTCTCCAGTGGATCAGATTCCCTATAATTCCTCAAGACCAAATCCAAAAGATATTAGATACATGCAATGACCTTAGTCTGCAAGTTGCCATCCAGAAGCTTGTGCAGGACTGTGGGGGTCGCCGAAAGAGGGCGTCAAAACTGTGGAGGGAGTGTAGTGCACTGCCGCGTCTGTCAGCACGGCGCCACCTGTATGTAATTGGGGGCTACAGTCGGGCCATAGGAGGGCGCTGGAGTGACAGTATGTCATTATCATCTGTTGAACATTATGATTTCGTCAAACATTGTTGGACAAGTGTTCCATCAATGACCACTAGGAGGAGTAGTCATGGAGCAGTAGCACACAACGGTCGTATCTATGTTATAGGTGGAGAAAATGACTCGCTCATTTATGCCAGTGGAGAAAGCTATGACCCTATAACAAATAAATGGACTATGCTGCCAAGCATGAATTCGCCTCGATGTGGACTGGGTGTGTGTGTTGTGGATGACTACATTTATGCCTTGGGAGGTTGGATAGGGTCTGAGATCGGTAAAACTATTGAAAAGTTTGACATTCACACACAGACCTGGGTTGTTTGTGGGATGTTACGGACACTGTTGTTTGGTATGGGCATTGTTGCTTCCCACGGTATGTATTGTCTAATGTGCAGTCACAGTTGATAGTGTATGGACATTGTTACTTCCCATAATATGTATTGTCTAATGTGCAGTCACAGCTGACAATGTATGGACATTGTTACTTCCCACGGTATGTATTGTCTAATGTTCAGTCACAGTTGATAGTATACTCATAGTAAATCTCATCTGCCTTCTGACATTAACATTACACATTGGAGTGAACATGTACTGTTACTGAGCTACACAGTCAGCTTTGGCAAAGTTAAAATTAAAGTGTGACTGGAATGCTTACACATTCTGCTATGTGTTCAGTTTTCTTCTATTCGCGAAAATGAACATGTTACCGACTGCCACTGTTATGAACGGAAGTTAGATTTTATCACTGTTCCTGAGTTGCACAAAATTGGCCAATTGTGTTCATACTCGTAGGACAGTGATGGTGGCATGACCTCGAATAGTCTATTAGGCATGTGGCTCCTTCTAGTGGCTTGAATAAATTTGATAAAATTTAGTAGCATTCAGTCTGCAGCAGAAGTGCAAATAACCAAAACCTACATTTTCACTCTTTTTGAAGTTTTGTGGTTTCAACAGAAAAAATCCAAACAGTTAATTCTATTTTGAATAATTGAAATTCATTTCAGGATGCATTTATGTATTGGGTGGTCAAAACGACCTGGGCACAGAGCTCTGCAGTGTGGAGTGTTATGATGTTGATGAGGAATTGTGGATTAGTTTACCTGATATGAAGTGTCCGCGGGCGCATGTAGGTGAGTTGGTAATTATTTTGAGTTCTGAACTATTTTACCTGAGGTGAAGTATCCCCATGCGTATATATTAGCTAAGCACCAAATTTTTACGATTTAATGAAATGTCCCCCACTTTGAGTTTTTGTCATCACAAAATGAAGTTTATTGTGCAAAATTCAAAAGGACTAATTGATGACTAACCGCTGACTAACTAATGACTAAGAGATGACTAACCGATGACTAACCGAGGGGACACTTAAGTTAGTGCAATAACTTCCTTTGGGGCAACTGGAATTCATTTGAAAATAATGTTTAGCCTCAGTTACATTTATAACCAGATTTTTCTCCAAAATAATTACCATAATATTCTTTAGTCATTCTTTGCAGTATTTCACACCCGCCGTATCTCACTGTGTGTGTCGTCAGCTTATACTCTGTGGTGGCATTACTGCGTCATTTTATCTTCACTTAAGAATGAAACAAGTATGTTTCGAAGTATCGTGTGCTGCTTATTTATGTCACTAGGTCAGTTACTTTATCTATGTTCAACTGAAAGTAGAGTTTTGTTCCGAAGGTATGAATGTAACGGAATAAAGACCATCAATAATGAAAAGTGTCGTGTGTTTCATCACTTCTGTATATCCAAAAACTTGCTCCCGAAGTACAGCCAGTTATATTCATGAATGAAAATGAGAAATGACCAATTTCAAAATGAGACATGACCAATTTCAAAATGAGACATGACCAATTTCAAAATGAGACATGACCAATTTCAAAATGAGAAATGACCAATTTCAAAATGAGACATGACCAATTTCAATATGTCCTTGCCGTTACACAATAGGTTGGCGAAGCTCATCTCATTAAAATTGTGGTTAAATTGATGACACTCCGTAAAGTATTGAGTTGATAATGAAATAAGATACTGTCTTTTTTAATTTTGTTCACTTAGAAAAAACATTTACTCAGCAGAGGACATTTTGTAACAGGAAGGACAAGTTGCACAGGTGATATAACTTGTTATGCAAGGAGATTATTTAAGGTTTTAGCAATTAGTGTAAATTCAGCAAACTGCATGTTTTGTTTGGTGAATGACTTCTTTCAGTTTGACATCTGAAGCTGTAAACTAAAATTATTACTGTCGATGTAGCAAGGTCCCAGAGCCCAGCATCGTTGCGCTAGTTGTGATCATCATCAGTGTCTAAAAGTCGGGAATCGCGCGTTTCCTAACACTATGCGCTAAATCTTCAATCTTAAAAAGTCGGGGATGGGCGCTTAACCGAGAGGTGGGAGCTTAAGTGGAAATCTTCAAAAATCGTAGAGGAGCGGTTAACCGAGCAGTGGGCGGTTAAATCGAAAATCCACTTTAAGTAGTGGGTGGGCGGTTAACTGAGCATGGGCATTAACCCAACATTTACGGTACATTGGAGATGGAACTGTACCTTATTTATGTCTGATTTTAAACATAAAGTTAGATGTCTTGTGAGAGAATGTTTTGAGAGGAACTGTTGTGGTGAAAGTATTCTTTATCTGTTGCAAACATGTCAAATAGTCACAGTCAGGTGAGGGACTGAGTGATCACTTGACTCTTATTGACTCAGTGTCTACTCAAACAGTCACAGGTGAGGGTCTGAGTGATCACTTGACTATCATTGACTCAGTGTCTACTCAAATAGTCACAGGTGAGGGACTGAGTGATCACTTGACTACTATTGACTGAGTGTCTACTTGGGGAAGAAGAGATATCCATTATTATAGACACTCATACACTTTAGCGATCTAACAAGTCCATTGGTTAGACAGTTAGCGTAATTAAGGGTGATATTATTAAGGAGAACCAGAATCAAAAAAGCAATCCATTGGTACTAAGATTTTAAATGCAAAAAGTTATTTATTTTTAATTAAAATTCTATTTAAAAAATGGTCAGCAAAGTTACACATTTATCGTTCTAGTTAAACCCTTGTAACATATCAAGGAAAACCTTTAAAAGAGAAATAAATTGAAAAAGTCGCCCTCTTGTGGGGCACAAACTTACTAATCTATGTGACATGTCCTATATGAAAAAGTCGCCTTCTTGTGGGTCACAAACTTACTAATCTATGTGACATGTCCTATATGAAAAAGTCACCCTCTTGTAGGGCACAAACTTACTAATCTATGTGACATGTCCTATATGAAAAAGTCACCCTCTTGTGGGGCACAAACTTACTAATCTATGTGACATGTCCTATATGCATCTAGTTCATGTGCTTACAGCAACGCATGAAAATATGGAAACCAGTTGCAGCCATGAAACAGTCCTAAACAGGGACTCGACTAAGTTCCCTAAATCTACTGCGTATTTTTGGACAAATGAAAAGTCGTTGTTGTTTTAGTTAATTACTAAGTCAACTTTTGTCTTTGGTACACGTGGAGAGTGAACTATGTTGAACTGTCAATATTATCGAAAATAATCGCATCTTTTCATGCAACACCCTCAATTTAAGAACTGAGTCCTTATATATTTTCAATGAACTCTACACTCAGTTTTTATGCGCCCACATATTTATATGTGGACGCATTATGCCGTCATCTCCGTCCGTCCATCCGTCAGGGCGGCGTCCGGCGTCCGCTGCTCTACATGTATCTCCAAAACCCTTTGACATACGTTCTTGAAATTTGGCACATATGTTCCATTCATGAATGGGACGGCATGTGCGAACTTTCGCACGGATCCGACTACCGGTCTGCCCCATAGTGGCAATTTTAGTTTTTTACGCTAACCTTTGTATCTTCAAAAATCCTTAACGGATTTTCATGAAATTTGGCATGTAGGCACCTATTACTGAGATGACGCTATCCTTCCGTTTTCAGATGGATTCGTCATAGTTTGCGCCACCTAGTGGCCATTTCTAGTGTTTTCGAGTCTGTTTTTGTGCGTCCACACCACTATCAACCAAACCGCTCAAAGGATGATTGTGAAAATTGGCGTGTATGTACTTACTGTAAAGAAGACAGCTTACAATGATTTTCAGATGATTTGGACTACTGTGGCGCCTCCTAGTGGCAGTTTTGTTTTTTTGCGCCTATGGCTATATCTCCTAAACCGTTCGCAGAATCTTTACGGAATTTAATAAGTGTATTTATATGATGTTAACAACAGACGATGACGACTTTTGGACGGATCCACCTACCAGTGTGCCCCCTAGTGGCAATTTTATGTTTTTACGTTTACCTCTGTATCTTCACAAGTCCTTAACGGATTTTCATGAAATTTGGTATGTAGGCACCTATTAGTGCGATGACGCTATCATCCCATTTTCGGATGGATTCGACCTAGTTTGCAACACCTAGTGGCCATTTTTACTGTTTTTCAGTATGTTTTTTGGCGTCCACCCCTCTATCAACCAAACCGCTCTAAGTATGATTGTGAAAATTGGCATGTATGCTCTTACTATGAAGAGGACGGTTGACGCTGAATTTCCCATGACTTTGATTACTGTGGCGCCTCCTAGTGGCAGTTTTTTTTTTGCGCCCATGGCTGTATCTCCCAAAGCGTTTGTAGGATCTTTACTAAATTTAGCAAGTGTATTTATGTGTTGTTGATAACGGACGATGACGACTTTAGGATGATTCTGAATACCGGATGCCTCTAGTGGCAATTTAAGTATTTTACATTGACCACTGTATTTTGATAGGTCTTCTGGTGTATACTTTGTGTTACTTCGTGACTATGAGGGAAAAGTTACAAGTAGAAATTTGTTTCTGGCATTCTAATGCTGTGCTAATCTCGTATGTTAGTAAATTTGTTTTTAATTCTATGTTTCTGTGGTGCTTTAATCAACTGATGTATAGGATGTGCTTGTATTATGAAGATCACTCACATTTTGCCCCCAGCCTATTGAGGAGACAATGACCATGCCTTTCCATTTTGCAAAGTACAACATACTACATATATGCCCTCTACTGGCCACTTTATGGTACCATTAAACAACCCTAGAAGGATACCGTATACGGTGCAATTGTGGGCGCATTTCAATGCTCTGCGTTGCTCTTGTTAGTAATATTGTTAGAAAATGTCATTGAGGAAAGATGACATGATGAAGATGAAATGATAGAAAAATATTGCATCTGTGAGTTCCTGAAGAAACAAACATGCAAAAAAAATTCTTACGTAGCTTAATTGAGTCCCTATTTGGGACTGTTTCTTGCAACCGGTCACTGACGCCCAAACTCTCTTTATTGACTCAGAAACTCATGCACAGCTTTCAAGTCGTCAATGAGTCATATTTCTGTTTGGGGCACAAACTGTGCTTGCGGGTGCTTCAGCCTTGTTTTGTAGCTTGACATTGTGTTTAGCATTCTGATATGTGTTTGAGCATAGGGATATTAGTTTGTGAGTCGGTTAACTTGGTCTTATCATTTGTGCCCTGTTTATGAGTGTGAAATTGTGCCTTTGTGTGAACATGACAGTCGTGTTTTTGGGTATCTTGTATTTAGTTTTTAATTCTCAAGTGATGTTCAACACTTAATATTTGATGACGATGTTTATCATTGCTAATGTACACTGTCTATGAGGGTCATCACTCCATTTCTCAAATTTGCATTACAGCGACTGTAATTCATGACGACTACCTTTATGCAATAGGAGGTTGGAACGAACGTGATAATGCTCTGAAAACTGCTGAAAGATTTTCATTGGTAGAGGTGAGTCAAAAAACTCTAAATACTCTACTCTACTAAAAACACACCTAAATGTTTTTACTTTCTTCTTACTTAATGTGAGCTTTCCACAGACAAATTTTAAAGACGTCAGTGTACGATACTTCAACGTGTAATGAATAGTATTGTTTTTTCTTCGTTCACTGTCACACTCCACTTGGTGCACCATTGATGTTAAGTACCTGACATAATCTGAAGATTGTGTTGGATATCACTAATCAATTATACCTCATCAGTATATAGGACTGTACACAATATGTATCACTAATCAACTATACCTCATCAGTATATAGGACTGTACGCAATATGTATCACTAATCAACTATACCTCATCAGTATATAGGACTGTACACAGTATGTATCACTAATCAACTATACCTCATCAGTATATAGGACTGTACACAATATGTATCACTAATCAACTATACCTCATCAGTATATAGGACAGTACACAATATGTATCACTAATCAACTATACCTCATCAGTATATAGGACTGTACACAGTATGTATCACTAATCAACTATACCTCATCAGTATATAGGACTGTACACAATATGTATCACTAATCAACTATACCTCATCAGTATATAGGAATGTACACAATATGTATCACTAATCAACTATACCTCATCAGTATATAGGACTGTACACAATATGTATTACTTATCAACTATAACTCATCAGCATATGGGACTATTCATGATATGTAGAGATAAGTTCTCTAGTTTCAACCATCGTGAGAATCATCCATTTGTACAAATTGTCTAAATACTCAAATTCATCCCCCAATTGGTCGATTTTCACATAAACATGTTAATGGAAGTTACATAATGGAAGAAAATAATATTGACATGTTGAACTGTTACATGGCAACACCTTATAACAACTACAGGTACACACAGATGCAGATTGTAATTTAGTTGTGAGACATTTTAAATTTAATAGGAACGTCATCTCTTTCAATGACTTTGCTATTATAGACCAAGCAGAAACAATATTGGAGCTGAAACTCCGTGAGGTTCTTCTTACCAATTGGTGTAAGCCCAGTCTCAATGGGTTAGGCCTACTGGCACACAAGAGGTCGTCATTGTTTGTCTAGTCCAGTGTTACTCCTACTGGCACACCAGGAGGTCGTCATTGTTTGTCTAGTCCAGTGTTACTCCTACTGGCACACCAGAGGTCGTTATTNCCAAAGCAATTGCCAACACGAAAAACGGATTTGGCCTTTTGGGCATTTGAAGACTATTTTAAATACAACAAATTTGATAAGAACCGATTGCACAAAATATAAAACTTGTAATAAGCATTACAAAATGAAGTAGGTTTCGCGCGCAAACGCTGTGGACCATAAACAAGTAGGTCTCTTAGTATACGATCAGTAGTTAAGTCGTGGTGATGTAGTGGTAAAGCATGCGCGCTCTATTTACCAGGTTGTGAGTTGCAGTCGCTGGTATTTTGCAGTTTTCCTGTTTGACACGTTCTACGTTTTTTTTTGCCTTTTTTTCTTGGATAACACTTCAGGAATCAAGGAAAATGCTTGATTTTTAGAGGAAAAAACAGAAAAATTTCCTGGGCGGGAGGGGGCAAACCCGGTGCTATGAGCGTCTACAATCGTGGTTTGCGCAAATGCTTACAGCCGAACAAAATGTNCCCCCTTGCGATATCCTAGATCCGCCACTGGTTTCATGTTACATACTAGTATAACGACTACACTTGACTTCTACTGGTGCGCTTTATTAAAACGGGCAGTGCGCGAAGAAAAACAAAATCAAGGAAATCCCGATTAAGTGGCTGAAACCCAAACATGTGCAGTGCATAGAAAGCGTGTGCAAGTGCATGTGATGTGATTGGTAAACATCTGACCAAGCATGCGCATTGATGCTCACACACGAAATTCCGTGTGTCTTTCATCATGTTTCCACTGGGCCACTTTTCAGTGTCCTAGGTGGCGCTTGTTTGGGCAATTGCCTATTAGCTGGTTAGCTGGTTAGCACGCTTGCCGGTTTTATGGGGGTCGCTGGTTCGATTCCCTGGTCGGGTAATCTCGGCTATTATTACAACTAGGTACTCTTTCGGGAACAGCAGGCCTATGCACAGAAATATGCTTTAGACAGGGAATGGGGGCCAAGTTATATTTTTAAGGGAGTGTATAGCACCCAGGGTACAGGTGAGAATAATTTTCAGGTTAGTCAGAACCGTGCTGAAATTAACTACGTATAGTTTCTCAAAGTTTTGCATAGATTTGTAATCGCTGTTACAACCTTCGCAATGAACACATTTTCAATGGTGAGCCCGAAAGTACGCCCCATGGCTACACTTGTGTTCCTGTTTTCGTATAGACAGTGATAGGGACTTCGGTACACGTTATAGTGCCTTCCACAAACACAAGTCGGAATGTTATATTTGCGTGAGTCGGCCCAATTACGCTGTATTCAATGTACATCCATATGAGCCTCACTTCTCGCATTTCTTAAATACTTTGAATTTAGCGTATTTGCATCAACCAATAGAGGATGTTAATAGCCTACTGCTTACCTCAATGGCTCTTTTTGACATGCGCAAGTAGCGAGTCTGAAGAGTTTGTGCAGGGTCGGTGTAGTTAACTCCGCACTCCTTACTGAACACGTCCAGCATTATGTTGAGAGCGATCATTTTATTCTTGATGTTCTGGGTGGCTCGAAGATGTGACCCAAAAACATACTGTAACTGCGTAAATAAGTCAATGCCTCGCTCTCGACCTGGTTTCACCATATTGACCAAATCACGAAGCTCGATCGTTGTCGGTGAAGTTTTCACGAAATTTTTTAATGTAGCGTGCCATTTCTCGGACTTGCTGAAAATGAAGTGTCAGTGATAGTTGCAGTATCAAAATTAGGTCCCCATGTAACTGCAGTGCTGTCATTTTATAAAATTACTCCAAAGATGTCACTACAAGAAACTTAACATTTCGTAACTTTCAGCCCTGATTGTGTTTGCCTTATTAGTCTATTAATTTGTTAGAGGTGTTTTTGGAAAGGCAAGTGGGGTTGCCGCTGAAGCATCATTATTTTGTATGGCGCCAGTTGCAGTGAGTACCCATAAAGCGCGAGTTAGTTGAACAGGTGGTGGCGAAAGGATTCATGTAAAATTCAGACTATTTTGTAAATAGTTGGATGTACAGTTATCATTATTTGGGCTTAAGCTTCTACTGAAATAACTTGCTTTTGAAATCCATTTTATGCGCCCACATATTTATATGTGGACGCATTATACCGTCATCTCTGTCCGTCCGGCGTCCGCTGCTCTATCTCCAAGACCCTTTTACACACATTCATGAAATGTGGCGCATATGTTCCATTTATGAATGGGACGGCATGAGCGAACTTTTGGACGGATCCGACTACCGGTGTGCCTCCTAGTGGCACTTTTATTTTTTACGCTTACCTTTGTATCTTCAAAAGTCCTGAACGGATTTTCATGAAATTTGGTATGTTGGCACCTATTAGTGAGATGACACTATCCTCCCGTTTTCGGATGGATTCGACGTAGTTTGCGCCACTAGTGGCCATTTTTATTGTTTTCTAGTCTGTTTTTTTGCGTCCACCCCTCTATCAACCAAACCGCTCAAAGGATGATTGTGAAAATTGGCAGGTCTGTGTTTACTATAAAGAGGACGGTTGACGATGATTTTCCGACGATTTTGACTACTGTGGCGCCTCCTAGTGGCAGTTTTGTTTTTGTTGTGCCTATGGCTGTATCTCCTAACCCGTTCGCAGGATTACTTAATTTAGCAAGTGTATTTATATGATGTTGACTACAGATGTAGACGACTTTCGGACAGATCTGAATACTGCTGTGCCCCCTAGTGGCAATTTTTATTTTTTTACTTTTAACTCAGTATGTTCAATGGTCCTCGAGAGATTTTCATAAAATTTTAAATAATATAGGTATCTATAGTGTGATGACGCTATCTTCCTGTTTTTGGATGTAATCGAAGTGTTTTGCACCACCTTGTGGTCATTTTTGCTGTTTTCAAATCTTGTTTTTTGTGTCCACCCCTGTATCAACCAAATCATTTGAAAATTGGCATATTTGTTGTCAGTGTGAAGACGACCTTTGTTGATGGTGACTGACAACTGTTACGCCTCCTAGTGGAAGTTTAATTTTGCGCTCATAGTTGTATCTGCTAAACCCACTGCAGAATCTTAATTAAATTTAGTAAGTGTATTTATATGAAGATAATAAACTATGATGACGAGTTTCAGGCGGATCCAACGGACAGTGTGCCCCCTAGTCGCAAATTCATTTTATTCTGTTTTCCTTTGTTTTTCTGAAGTTCCTTGACAGATTTTTATGAAATATGGGATTTTCTTGTTTTTGGATGGATTGTATGTTTTTGCGCCATCTAGGCCATTTGTATGATACAAATATACATGTATGTCGGTTGCCACGGTTTAACTCTGACGCCTGAAAAAAAAATTGGGGGGGGGGGGCGTGCGCTCCCGCTTCCTGCGGCCCTGTTACTAAGTTATAACAGCATTCCACTCCATGGTCAACCTCCCATTGTCAGTCGCGTGCTAACACCATCTGCACGATAGGCCATATTCCCAGCCCTCTTTTCTTTCACGTCGGTAGCTAAGTTCTGGTAGGCAACAGAAACTTCTGATGAAATCCTTCTCCAGATGTTCAAAAGTTATTTTCAGCAAAGTTCCCAAGAACACACTTGCGCGTTAAGTAGGAATCTTAGTTCAAATATTTGAGGAAACAAAACTCAAAATTGTGTTTTTTTCGCCAATAGGTGTTAATGCTAGCCAATAGGTGTCAGTGCAGTATGACAAGAACAGCCAATCACGATAAAGAATTATAATTGACTCCGTACCATTTCCGAGATGTCTGCTTCCTCTACTCGAACCAAACGTGAGCTTTGTACCAGCTGTGTAGCCGAGAGTGCATGCATTATTGACAAGCGCGCACCCATCCTTCAGTATAGGGGGGCTTGAATTCCTGGCGGTGTCGGTGCCTTTTACTTTGGTTGACTAAAAAAAGCAGTACCACGATTGGAGCCGTACTTGCTGCGAAATGTGCGTTTGCATCTTTTTAGTGGACTTTTATCTCTATTTATGGAACTTTTTGTTTCTATGAGGCGGATCTTTTTGTCCACTTCGCCCCCTGGGTGTGCGCATGATTGACACAGCAATAGAGTGTCGCGATTCCTTAATGTGAAATTGCAGCCACGAACTGTCACTCGAGTCAATGGTTTTGGCAAACAAGTGGATCAAATATGAGTACAAGGAAATCCTCATTGGTGAAAAATTCTCGTTAAAAAACTACAACTAATCTACATGTACAGTCAGTGTCACAGGAACTTACTGGTGTCACCATAAGAGAAAACATTGTCATTCCGAGAGCACCGAAAGCTCGAGTCTAGGGTAACCGGGTCAGATCTTGAAAAAAATTGTGTGTAACATACATCTTGGTGAGATATCTTCAAAATGTTCGTTTGATAATTTTTGGGCCAGAATTTAAGTTACACCATCATGAATATTTTGGCCGTTTTGTCGTACAAAAAGATTCAGGAAGTGAAGTTGTTTTAATATGTCTAAAAAGAATTGGGAAGAAAAACCCTTTGTGATCTTTATGTAGATATTGAACCTCTCCATCTGAAGACTGTCTTGAATTTTCAAACGGATTTCCGTTAACATTCACTGGAGTGCCAAAATTTGGTAAATGTTGCCAAATTTTATGAATTTGATTTTTCGCCATTTTCGAGGTACTCTGGGGGCCAGTTTACGAGGTGCTGCTGATTTCCAATTATATTTTTCATCAGTTTGTTGTCTGACTAATGAGAAATTAAAAAATAAGGTAATGGGCTTTTTGTTTGTTTTCATGCACCAGACGATAGAAAAGACACACCGTCGCGTATTTAAAGGTGCCTTACTAAGGGCAATATGCAGCTGTATCTCGTGAGCCTCATAAAGGCTCTTCATAATAATTTTTTGCTATGGAGATCAAATCAGTCGACGTCAGTTTTTAGATACTTTGATTACTGCAGGCCCTCTGGTGGCAGTTTATACAACTAGATTTTTGATGACATTTAATGAAATTCGACCACAACAATTCCGTCGAGGAAAAGATGGCAGATGTTCATGTATGTCTGAGAACGACGATTCAATGTTAATCGAATTCTGTTTCCTCAGCTTGTTTTCTGTCTACTATTGTACCTGAAGATGCTTTTGATTGATATCGAAACATCATTTACATGCTTCACTCTAGCACTGTTTTTGTTTTCCACTTCTTACTTCTAATTTGCCCAAAATCTAATATTATTTACATGCATGTTACCGAATGAGTCTAACCTGTGTTTTGGAAACCGTTCATACATCTAACCCGTGCTCCCGTCAGCTGCAAATCGGTGCCCTGTTGACGTCCACCATACTGCCGCATAATCATTACATAAAATGTATAAAATCATTTAATCTGAATTTTAAAAATTTTTACAGGATGTTAATTGTTTCACCGATTCTAACCAAACCTGGTGTTGTCACTTGTCACACTCCCACGAGAGACAAAAATGATACCTCTTGACAATATTGGAGGCACTAGTTTCAAATGTTCAATGTAGGTGAGGCTTACATCAAGTAATGTTATCTCAGTACAAATGAATACGAATTAAGTACTAGTCCACGAGAGCACCAGCCATGTACATGTAGCTGAGGCTTACATCAAGTAATGTTATCTCAGTACAAATTAATACGAATTAAGTACTAGTCCACGAGAGCACCAGCCATGTACATGTAGTTGAGGCTTACATCAAGTAATGTTATCTCAGTACAAATGAATACGACTTAAGTACTAGTCCACGAGAGCACCAGCCATGACCGGCAAGGTGGTGGTCAGCCGATTTTCACCAAATTTGGCACATGAGTAGTCCTAGGGGATCTATAATCAGCGGTAAAATATTTCCTCAAAATTATTATTCACTTGGCATTGTTTAGTGGTGCCTGTAGATTGTTACAAAGATGTCTTGAAATACGATTCCGATTTACCACCCTCATTTAGTAGTTTTACTACACTGCCCCCTGTTATGCCATTTTGAGGTTGTGTTCAGTACACTGCTGTACCAAATCTGCCCCCACTGTTATGAAAATGAAACTTAGCTAAATGTTGACAAAACATGTTACTTTCATTTCATAAAATAAAAACTTTGTCAGCCAGTTTATTATTTATACATTCTGGTACCTCAAATGTACTAAAATGAGAAATTTTCATGTATCTGAGACCGATGGGTGAGCACAATAAAATCCGATTGTCCTTCATGTTTTTCGATATTTTGCAACAAGTTAGTTCCTCCTGAATGTTTTGAACGTTTTACTACTTACCACTTAGGGCTACAGTACTCTTAAATACCATACATGGCTCCATTTTGTAAAAAGCCGATTATGTCCTCTACAGTGAACAGGGTTAGACATGAACTCGACAAATGTAGGTTATTTTGATTTACAGTTGTTTTACTTTGCAATTTCCTCATGGGTATTTCTTCACACATATTCAAGTCAAATTTTCTGTTGATCAAATGTTCATGCAATGCATTGTAATATCAAATGAATGATAAGTTTGGTTGCGTGACCGCAATTTTCCCCACGTCTTAAAACAAAAGACCGCAGAAATTTTCCTGACGAAATACCGGGTTTGCAGTTCTCTAAAAACATTCGAATGACAAGACAAACTCCACCACTGTCCGTGGCAACTTGTCGCATGTTTTTCGCCCATCGGTCCTATCATTGTTTTCCTTTGTTGGGTCATTGTTGGATGTAACAACACAGGTCGCATGGATATAGAACGTTGCGTACATCAGACCGTTGCCGATAAGCGCTCGTCATTATATATTTATTATAACAACGGGAACAATGAAGATGCTAATCTATTGTTCTCTATGCAACCAGGTTTCCCGTGGATGACCACAGAAGAGGAATCCCTAAGTATGCACAAACAATGACCACGCACCTTAGTAACTATTACCGTGCACACGGATACTTTCCGTGGAAACTAAACACCAATTTTTTTACTCCGTGTATTGTGTTTTATTGCTCATGGTACGGGTTCAGACTCTGTTGTATTAAGATTCAAATCCCAACCCTGTAATATGTAGTTTGAGTAAAATTTCTAGACAATGCAGGTTTATGGATTTATTCTCCTTCAAATGAAGAGTGAAAATCAAATTCTGCAGTTTTTTTAAAAGTAATCACTTATTGGAAGATCACACATCTAAAAAATAAAACACTGTTTGACAATTTTATTCATTATCTTATTTGAAAATTGCCTACCTCACAGACAACTCATATGAGTTGAAAATATTCCTTGTGAAAAAATATAAAATACCAACTAGAGACTTGTGTACTACAAAATATGTTTTCGTAATACAATGCAAAAAAACTGTACAGTCAAAAGTGCAAATGTTATGACTCTAATAAAAAATTGCCTTCCAGATCTTTTCAACACTCTAATTGCTACAGGACAGAGTCAACCACACAAAGGTCATAAAATCAGGGAATTACATTTAAGGTGATGTAGTGTCATTGCGAAAAAGTGATTTCGCAATATCGCTAACAACACTGGAAATATCTTCTTCACAAACTTGAGGTAGCTGTATTTACCACACCAATGTTCTTATCAAAACTAACCACCACAAAATGAAAAATTGGCTTGTCGGTTCCAATTAGGCAGCATTTTACAATGAAATGGTCACGAAAGAATACTTTTGCAACATGGATTGCATTACAATTGCCCTACATTACAGTTGTACATACATACTAGACCAGTAACAAAATTACCCATGGGAACCATAAAATGGTCAATTCGCCAGAAAAACAAGGAGCCACCAGACTTAATGTGTCAATACTTTTCAGTACTGCAACAAAAAATCATTTGAAGTGGACATAAACTCGCCTAAAATCACATTAAACAAATTTTGATTAAGACATTTTACGAAATAGGTATTACTTCCAGGTCACTTTGAGCCATTTCAGAACTTTGAAAGATATATGCAATTGCTAGAGACCAGACCAATAGTGTGTGATTTTATACACACAGCATGGTCTCAAGGAATAGCAAACTGTCAATTCGCTACTATTCCAGAAATCACTTCCTGTCAGAATATAGTCTGACAGTATTTTTAGTTATATTGTTTTGTTTTCTTATTCTGTTTGATTGGCATAACCCCTGAGTTAAGTACAGTGATGATGTAATTAGTTTACTACAGTATAGTGTGGAACTTTCTAGAAGACTCTAACATGACAGTGATTGATGCAGTCTGGAATATTCTAGAGACTAGTACATGTTTGTAGAATGATTGGGTAGGTTCCAGAAAGTTCTGGTAAGTGCTTGAATTGATGAAAAGTTCTAGATCAATGCATTAGGCTATGAATACACAAGCACGGGTTTGTGTTAGTCAGATTAAGTGAGTTGAGTCCAAGAAGATCAAGTCGGGAGATCAAGTAAGTTCAAGCAAGTTAATCAGGAGAACTACAGTTGAGTTGCAGTGAAGAGAATCAGCAGTTACAGCGATAGTCAATAGAGAGCCAGCTATAGAAACAGCAGGTTATTGAATCAACGTGTGTAACAGTTGCTGAACGTGTCTCAGAATTTCGTCACAAGTCAAGGCTTCGCAGCACAGGCTGGAGCATAAACAGACATTACGTCGGACGTTTTGTTTGAGTAGGCTTGTGAACGTACGGTCGGGATTATTAAAGGATTAACTCGAACCAGTCTTCAGTCAGTCATCGCACCGAAAGCTATTAGCACCGGTCTGTAACAACCTGCGCCCACCCACACACGGGGAAAAACGTGACAATTGGCGAGCACGCCAGGAGCTTACTGACGGTAACAAGGTGTGATAAAGTGGACTGTTGGATTTAGCGACTCACTATGGAGACAAGATCTCAACTAAGAGAGTTGATGGCCCTCGGACAAGAAATGGGTCTGCAAGGAGACAATCTCAGACAGTTTGTTGAAAAACAACACGCTGAAGCGCGTGCTCAGGCTGAGGCTGAGGCTGACGTGGAGGAGAGAAGGCAGGCTCGAGAGTCGCAGGAGAGAAGGCAAGCTCGTGAGGCCGAAGAAAGGGCGCGAGAGGCCGAACAGCAGATGGAGAGAAAAAGAATGGAACACTAGAGGGCGCTAGCAGCACTGAAAGCTGAACAGGTTGCAGCGAAGGGTAGCCATGTTAGATCAACTGGTGGTGTAAAGCCGAAGCTACCTAAGTTTGACGAAAAGCAGGACGATATGGACAACTTCCTGGAGAGGTTTGAAAGATACGCAGAGAGTCAGGGTTGGACACAGAGTGAATCGGCAATTAGTCTCAGTCCCCTGTTAACAGGTAAGGGCCTGCAGGTTTATAATAGCCTTCCTATGGCTGATGCACTAAACTATGCTACACTCAAAAGAGCCTTGTTAAAGCGCTATGAGCTGACCGAGGAAGGCTGTCGCAGACAATTCCGGGAAGCGAGGGCTGAAAGGGGTGAGACAGCTTATCACTTTGTTGCCCGCATACAGCGCTACCTGGACAGGTGGATCGACATGTCCGACTGTGACAAAGACTTTGCTGAGTTGAGAGACCTGTTAGTGCGTGAGCAGTACGTTAACACATGTACTAAAGACTTGGCCTTGTTCCTGCGAGAGCGGACACCTAAGACTGTTTCAGAGATGGTGGGCTTAGCAGAGAGGTATAATGAGGCCCATGGAGTGGATATAATGAGCACACAGTCAAAGAAATCCCAAGAACGACCAGTCAAGACAGACAACCAGAGAGTCGACCAGAAAAAAACTGACCTCGCAGGGGAAAGATGTTTCTTCTGTCACAAAACTGGACACCTGGCTAGAGACTGTCGGAAGCGGATACAAGGGATGCAACACCAAAAGTCAGCAGCGGTCAGCCACCGAGGTTCTCAGAGTAAGGATTTGGTGAAGCATGCTAACCCTGAACGCGCCTTCAAAGGAAGCTGCGTCTGAAGGAGGGGTATGTTGGCATGAAGAAGGTCTCAGTGTTGAGAGATACAGGCTGCACGACAATTGTGGTTCGAACCAGGAGATATGACCTGCCGGAAGTGGTCATGCGAGTTGGCGGACTCTACCAAGAGATGGCTGCCTGTCGCAAAGATCAACATCAAAACCCCGTACTACACAGGAGAAGTGTTTGCGATGTGTATGGAGCGTCCAGTGGCCGATTTGATTATCGGGGACGTGCCTGGCGCCTTGGACCCAGGCGATGTTGAGCGACAGCAGAGAGGAACAACTGCCAACGAGGACAATACAGGCAATAGTCTTGTGGAGGGTCCGAAAGATGACTCTCAAAAGGGTACGACTTCCCAAGAGAAGAACCCAGTGACCTCAACTCTAGGGGGAGAAGAGGTGGCCGACAAGTCGGTGGAGACAGATCCTGATGAATCCAGCAGGGAAGCGGTAGCAGTGACTACCAGGGCTCAGGAAGAGCGACAAAAATCGGACATTAAACCGTTAGCTGTGTCCCCAACCATACAAGAAGTGGGACTAAAGCAGTTCAAAGAAGACCAGCATGAAGATTCATCAATGAAAAAGTTATGGGAGCAAGCTGAAGCCAAAGTTCAGCGACAGACCAAAGGCAAGGGGTCATACATGATGGAGGTTCAGCGGGGAATACTCTATCGCACGTTCAAAAAGAAAGACGGTGACGAGGTGAAACACGTTGTCGTGCCGAGTAGTTTACGGAAGTCCGTGATGAGGCTCGCTCATGAGTCTATACTCGGTGGACACCTCGGTGTTAGGAAGACAACTGACCGTATCACCAGCAATTTCTATTGGCCAGGAGTGTCATCAGAAGTGACCCGATTCTGCAGATCATGCGACATCTGTCAGAAGACAATCCCGAAAGGTCGAGTGACAAAGGTACTCCTGGGAGAGATGCCTTTGATGGAGGAGCCTTTCAAAAGGATCGCGATCGATCTGATTGGCCCTATAGCTCCAGTTTCTGACAAAGGAAACAGATACATTCTCACGGTGGTAGATTTCGCTACCAGGTATCCAGAAGCAGTGGCGCTACCGAAGATTGAGACAGAGCGTGTGGCTGAAGCATTATTAGAAGTCTTCAGTAGAGTAAGGTTCCCGCGAGAGACACTGAGTGATCGTGGAACGCAGTTCACAGCGGAACTGATGAATTAGGTCAGCAGGCTTGTGAGTGCAAAGCAGCTGTACATGACCCCTTACAATCCACGCTGTAACGGGCTCTGTGAGAGAATCAACGGTGTTCTTAAGGCCATGCTGAAGAAAATGTGTCAAGAAAGACCAAAGGATTGGGACCGGTATCTGCCAGCTGTCCTATTTGCTTATCGAGAAGTCCCGCAATCAAGCACAGGATTTTCACCCTTTGAGTTGTTATACGGCAGGACAATAAAAGGTCCTATGCAAATACTGAGCGAACTCTGGACAGGGGAAGACAGCAACGATATCCGTAATACTTACCAGTATGTCTTCGAGCTCAGGAACCGCTTAGAGGAGTCCTGCGAGTTGGCTAGAAAAAGTTTGTACAATGCACAGGGTATTCACAAGCATTACTACGACAAGAAGGCCAGGGATGGGCAGTTTCAAGTGGGACAAAGAGTGTTGGTATTACTTCCCACAGACCACAACAAGCTTACTCTGCAATGGAAGGGGCCATACGAAGTTACGGAAAAAGTCAACCGTATGGACTACCCATTACCAGCAATTCGTAAACTAGGTCATCCGCCAGGTTCTCTGCGTAAACTAGGTCATCGCTTATGGACCAGTTAGCTCTTCACACTTCGCGAGTCTCACTGGAGAGAAGCACCAGGAAGGTTGTTCTACATTTTGTAGCCCAAAATTACCAAAGTTCAAATATATTCCGCTAACTTGAAAGAGGAAAGACAAAACATATTATTACAGATGTCTAGGCCAATATCATGAGCCACCACTCGTAAGCAAATCAAAGATGTCCTTACTCGTTGCCTTATCTCGCACTACCACAATCGACTAGTTTTCAGTTCGCAGTGTAACGATACAATTCTCATAAATTCAACTTGTAATGACCCCATTCAATTTTAAACCATGCCCGAAGTACTCGGAAACAAATTATTGTTAGGTAAAACGAGTTTTTTCCCTGAAGTGCATCGTAAATATCTGAGGTGAGTTTTCCACAAACAGCTACTTTTGGTTTAGAGCTGAATTTTAGCTCCCATACTACTATGGGCCGGGCCGGTCAAGGGCCAATTCCTGTTGTACGCACTACTTATAGCATTGGAATGAAACTGCTATATATAGAAAAAACTTGTATTAGTATACTGGTGTGAATATTATCAGTGATTTAAAACTTCGAATTAACTAGACCCATTAATGTTAGTCCATGATGATAAACTAATATCAAAAGGCCAAAATTGGCAATTTTCGGCGACCCCATGTTAAATACAAAATTTTGTCTAATTTTCTTCAAACTCCTACATTTCAATCTTGATTATACTGACATCTGTTGGGTCTATCGGCAACTAACCGCACATGAAAGGCTTGGTCGAAAATTATCGTTTTCTTACATGGACTTTCGGGTTTTTAGCGGCGATTCCACTGATCGAAGCGACAAAATAAGCCAAAACTTTGGCCATACCATGTTAAACATAAATTTTTTTCCAATTTTGCTGAAACTTGGCCACGTTTTTAACAAAATACT